>JAODAL010018154.1:0-75559 GCA_025379985.1 Phyllomedusa bahiana
CTTCCTGGTCCCCCTTCTGCTCCCCAATTGGGGGGCCTTTTTTTCCTCATATTTTGGGTTTTACCATCCCACATTGCTCCGATCGTGGCATTCAATTTGTCTCTAAACTTTGGCGTGCCCTATGTACCCGCTTGCAAATCAAGCTAGATTTCTCATCTGCATATCATCCCCAGACCAATGGGCAGGTGGAGAGAGTAAACCAGATCTTGGGGGAGTATTTAACGGCACTTTATGTCCGGGAAAACGCCGGGACGACTGGTCCCGAACTGCTTCCATGGGCCGAGATCTCATATAACCATCGGACTCAGACTCGACGGGCCCGTTCTCCATTCCTTGTGGTCTATGGTTGTCACCCACTGCCTCCCCTCCCCTTGGCCTCAGTCTCCGAGGTTCCTGCCATGGACATCCAGGTTCAGGATATCGGGGTCATTTGGCGGGGAAAACCCGACAACTTTACTCCAGGCTTCAGCCCGCATGAAGTCCCAAGCTGACAAGAGGAGAAGACTTTCCCCAACGTTCCTCCCGGGGGAATAAAGTGTGGCTCTCGCCCAAATACATACCCTCAAGGTCCCCAGCTATAAAATTGGGTCCGCGGTTTCTGGGACCGTTCAGATACTTCGGCAACTGAATCCGTTGTCCTACAAGCTCTGCCTTCCTCCATCTCTCCGGATTCCTAATGCCTTTCACGTTTCCTCCTAAAGCCTTTTGGGTCTTAAACCCGGGTTTTCTCCCAAGGGGCGCTGCCCACCCCCTCCGGTCTTAGAGTCCCTGATGTTTTTGAAGTAAAGGAATCTTAGACATGAAAACCATCAGGGGTAAGCGTTTCTTTCTTGTAGATTGGAGAGGCTTTGGCCCCAAAGAGAGGTCCTGGGAACCGGAGTCCAACATCCTGAATCAAGATCTGCTCCGTAAGTTCCTTCAGCCTAAAAAGAGGGTGAGACCTAAGGGGGGGGGGGGGGGGTACTGTAGCGGTTTCCCCCCGCACCGCGGCCCGCGGCGCACCCGTGGCCCCCCCCCCCCCCCGGCGCCTGCTGGGGTCGGGTGCCGCCGCTGGCCGCGGGACGAGCCGGGGATCCGCTCCTGCCGGGGACTCACTTGGCCTCGTTCCTGTCCCGTCCGCGTGCTTTGCCGGCCAGGGCGCGCGTGCCCGCCCTCTAGCGCGCACGTTCTTGTAAATTTAAAGGGCCAGCGTCACGGTAATTGGTTAATTGCCGGCGCTTCCCCTATTTAAGATCCAATCCGCAATCATTACTAGCTGGATCTATGTTGCCCCGAGCCTTAGAGAAAGCATTCCTAAAGTATATTCTTGCCTTACCACGTACCAGACCTCTTGCTACGTTTCTCGACTCCGAACCTCTGCCGCCTGCCTTGACCTTCCTGCCTGTCCACGACCACGAACCATTGCCGCCTGCCCAGACCTTACTGCCTGCCCACGACTACGATTCTTGGACTACGATTCCGTACCTCGCTGCACCTCGGCCGCCATCGCAAGCAAGTCACGTCAGCGGTAACGACCTGGTAGCCTCATGCCGCAGCAAGTCCATCCCGCTTTGCGGCGGACTCTGGTGAAAACCGGAGGCTACTTAGATTCCGTTCCCTGGCGTGGCTTAACTATCATCGCTTGCGGTGGTCCAGAGGATCCACTACCCAGCTGTTACATCAATGCATACCCCATGCCCCGGGTTGATGAGCTTATTGAGAGGCTAGGGCCAGCCCGGTATATCACCACCCTAGACCTGTCCAAGGGGTATTGGCAGATCCCCTTAGCCAAGGAAGCCCGGGAGAAAACAGCATTTTCCACACCAGACGGGTCCTTCCGTTTGGGTTGCAGGGGGCCCCCGCCACCTTCCAAAGGGCTATGGACAGGATCTTAGGTCCCCAGCGGGCCTATGCGTCCGCTTACCTTGACGAGATAGTCATCTTCAGCCGAGATTGGGAGAGTCACCTTAAGAAAATCCAAGATGTCCTAGAGGCGCTAAGGAACGGTGGGTTCACCATAAACCCTAGTAAGTGCGCCACCCGGATGGAAGAGGCCCGTTTTTTTTGGGTGTGTTGTGGAAGGGGGAAATAAAGCCCCAAGTAAACAAGATAGAACCCCATCCAAAACTGGCCCACCCACTTACCATGAAACAAGTGAGAGCGTTTTTGGGAATTGTGGGGTATTACCAGCGGTTTATCCCCAAGTTCGCCTAGATGGCAGTGCCCCTAACTGACCTTGACGAAGGGAGTCAAGTCCGCCATGGTCAAATGGTCCCCAGAGGCTGAGGCTGCCTTCCAAAACCCCTTTAAAGTCAGCCTATGAAAGAAAACCCGGGTTATTGGTAACTCCGGATTTTTAAACGAAAAGTTTGTGTACAAAGGGATCCTCAGAGGTCAGCCTAGGCGCAGTAATGTCCCAGGTTGTCAATGGGGAGGAACATCCTTTGTGTTTTCTCAGCAGGAAGCTGACCCCTGCAGAACGCAATTATGCCATAATTGAGAGGGAATGCTTGGCCATTAAATGGGCGCTCGATTCTCTCCGTACTACCCCTGGGTCGCAAAATTTAGGTTGGTGACGGACCATGCCCCTTTAAAATGGTTTAAGAGAGAAAAAGGGCAACAATGCCAGGGTCACCCGTTGGTTCCTTGCCCTGCAAGATTTAAATTTTTCAGTAGAGCACAGGTCGGGCAAGCTGCAGGGGAATGCAGATGTCCTGTCTAGGGTACATAGTTTGATGGCTGAAGGTGCCCAGTCCCCCGGCATTGGGCAGAGGGGGGAGGGGGGTATGTAGGAAGGCACAAGGTGCAGTTATTGACAGACGTCATGGGGTCAACCGATCTGCCTAAGATCGGGGGAAATAAAGCCCATTTGTCTTGGTGTCAACGGCGGGCGGGCCACTGACACAGTTTTGTAGTTGTAGTATGCATAATGCCGTGATCCGGGTCGGCTTTATTGGAGCAGTCTGTAGGGGTTAGGTGGTATGGGCTGCTCCCACATCCAGTTCCTGGGCTTACCACCCTATATAAGGCCACAGGCTCAGGTGAGAGGGGTGTGGGTTCCCTTCCTGTCAAAACTGCCAGGGGATGATCAGTAGTGAGAAGCCAGAGCTGGGGCCCTTTATAACCGTGGAAGTACTACAGAGACTGGCATACGGTATTGTGACTGCAAACAAGGACTGTGATTTATGTTTGTTTTGGCTGAAGTAAGCCCTGCTGTTTATTTTCCTCGCTTATATAACCGTTGCCAGTAAATCCTGCAGTATTGCACGTTGAAGGACTGCCTCAGTTGAGCTAATTCCCACAATATATATATATAATATAAATTTTATATATATATATATAATATAATATAAAATATAATATAATATATATAAACGCTTACACAATTGTGCAAGTTCTCCCACTTAAAAAGATGAGAGACCTGTAATTGACATCATAGACCTCAACTATGAGAGACAAAATGAGAGAAAAAATCCAGAAAATCACATTGTCTGATTTGGAAAGAATTTGATTGCAAATTATGGTGGAAAATAAGTATTTGGTCAATAACAAAAATTCATCTCAATACTTTGTAATGTATCCTTTGTTGGTACTGACAGAGGTCAAACATTTTCTGTAAGTCTTCACAAGCTTGGCACACACGATTGCTGGTATGTTGGCCCATTCCTCCATACAGATTTCCTCTAGAGCAGTGATGTTTTGGGGCTGTTGCTGGGAAACACGGACTTTCAACTCCCTCCAAAGGTTTTATATGGGGTCGAGATCTGGAGACTGGTTAGGCAACTCTAGGACCTTGAAATGTTTCTTATGAAGCCACTCTTTCGTTGCCCTGGCGATGTGCTTGGGATCATTGTTACGCTGAAAGACCCATCCATGTTTCATCTTCAATGCTCTTGCTAATGGAAGGAGGTTTGCACTCAAAATCTCACGATACATGGCCACTTTCATTCTTTCTTGTACACAGATCAGTCGTCCTGGTCCCTTTGCAGAGAAACATCCCCAAAGCATGATGTTGCCACCCCCATGCTTCACAGTAGGTATGGTGTTCTTTGGATTCAACTCAGCATTCTCTCTCCTCCCAAACATGGAAAGATTGGTTTCTACAAAACAGTTCTACTTTGTTTTTTTCTGACCATATGACATTCTCAAATACTCTTCTGGATCATCCAAAGCCTCTAGCAGACTTTTAGACGGCTCGGACATGTACTGACTTAAGTAGGGAGACACGTCTGACACTGCAGGATCTGAGTCCCTGGCAGCGTAGTGTGTTACTAATGGTAGCCTTTGTTACGTTGGTCCCAGCTCTCTGCAGGTCATTTACTTGGTTCCCCTGTGTGGTTCTGGGATTTTTGCTCACCCTTCTTGTGACCATTTTCACCCCCACGGGGTGAGATCTTACATGGAGCCCCAGATTGAGGGAGATTATCAGTGGCCTTGGATGTCTTCCATTTTCAAATTGTTGCTCCCACAGTTGATTTCTTCACACCAAGCTGCTTGTCTATTGCAGATTCAGTCTTCCCAGCCTGGTGCAGGGCTCCAATTTTGTTTCTGGTGTCCTTCGACAGCTCTTTGGTCTTCACTAGTGATGAGCGATTACGTAGACTATCGTCATCGGGTCGATAGTCGATATCGGCAATTATCAAGACGATTTCCGATAGTCGATAATAGTTTATCGCCGATTGACCTTTAAAAAGCTATGGGAGAGGAACAATCCCTTCATTCTTACACCCAAACAGTCCTGGGGGAAGGGCTGGAATTAGCATCCAAAACAGTAAAATGGATCCCGTGCTACATCTTAGGCAACAAAACTTAGGTTATAAAGTCACAGAAAAAAAGTCACAGACCCATTCCTATTCCCCCCTGTCTTTGTACCACAGAAATGACCTTAAACCTGCATGACCCACAAATTAAAAAGTCAGAAGGCGTATTATTTGAACCTATTTTACTTGAACTGGAAACATTGATTATCCAGGGTCCTGGGCCCACAGCATGAGCCCCGAACCTGCATGACCCCCAGATTTAAAAAAGGGGCCGGAAAAAAGGAAGTCTTTGAACCACCAATTTTAGTTGAACTGGACTTTGGGACTATATTCTGTCCTGTACCACAGCATGACCCTAAACCTACATGACCCACAATTAAAAAGTCCCGGAAAAAAGGATCTTTTAACCACCCTTTAGTTGAACTGGACATTGAGTATCCCTGTCCTGGGCCACAGTATGACCCTTAAAACTGTCTGACCCACAGATTAAAAAGTGCCGGAAAAAGGAGTCTTTGAACCACCATTTTAGTTGAACAAGACATTGACATTGACACAGGACCGCATGCAGGTTGCATTAACCACTAAAGAACAGATTGGCGACGCTGTTCGTTACTGAGATTCACAGGGCCCTGACCCAGCGATGACAGGCCTGACGGGCCTGACAAACCGACGATCCGCTTGGCTTGGCGTGTTGTCGCCAGCACTGGAAGGAGCACCTTCTCTCATACCTCTACCTCCATATCCTACACCTCTCTTTGCTCGCTTACCACCTGCATTTCACTCCATGTTCAAAAAGATAAAAAGAAGGTTTGGAAGAGTTTTTGACAGTCTCTTATTAAAAGTAGGCAAATCACAGCTATTCTTAAATCCCTCTAATTTCCTTACAGCCAACTAGGTTTTAAAAACTGAAATGTTTTAGCGAATACCTGTGAAATGGGGGTCTTGTGGAAGAAACCGTAAGACACAATCCACAGTGTTCTTCCTTCAGTCCCAGGGATTTACAACTGCCCAGTAGGACTAGGAATTGATAGTTTTCAACAAAATATCATACAAGTGCGCTATCTGCGCCAAACTGAGATTCAACGAGCGCAATAAAACTATTCAGAAGTTACATGGATGAAAAATTGCGTTTTTTGCAGCAATGACAAACGAGAACAGTTGCTAGAAAATGTTTCTATCAGAATTGTCGTACAACGTGGCTATTTGAAAAAACTAGGGCCGCACCACGTGCAATACAGCTATTTAAAAGTTATACGGATAACAAACGGTGGTTTTTGCACCAATGAAATACACCAACATTAACTACGAAATTTCTGTATCCAAATTTAAGTACAAGGTGTATATTTGAAAAAAAACTGGGGCGAACTAAAGTGCAATACAGCTATTTGTATGTTATACGGATAATAAAAGGAGGTTTTTGCACCAATGAAATACAAATGCAATTACTAGCAAATTTCTGTATCCTAATATAAGTACAAGATAGGTCTTTGAACAAAAATGGCCTGCGCCAAAGTGAAAAACACCTAATTAAATTGTGTACGGATAATAAAAGGTGGGTTTTGCACCTATGACATACACCTGCAGTGACTAGAAAAGTTCTGTATCCTATTGTAAGTACAAGGTGGGTCTTTGAACAAAACTGGGCTGCACAAAAGTGAAAAAAAACCTACTTAAATTGTGTACGGATAATAAAAGGTGGTTTTTGCACTTATGACATACACCTGCAGTGACTACAAAAGTTCTGTATCCTATTGTAAGTACAAGGTGGGTCTTTGAACAAAAATGGGCTGCACAAAAGTGAAAAAAAAACTACTTAAATCGTGTACGGATAATAAAAGGTGGTTTTTGCACCTATGAGATACACCTGCATGGGCTAGAAAAGTTCTGTACCATTGTAAGTACAAGGTGGGTCTTTGAACAAAACTGGGCTGCACAAAAGTGAAAAAAAAAACTACTTAAATCGTGTACGGATAATAAAAGGTGGTTTTTGCACCTAGGAAATACAACAGCAATTACTAGTAAATTTCTGTATCCTAATGTAAGTACAAGGTGGCTCTTTGAACAAAAATGGCCTGCGCAAAAGTGAAAAAAACCTAATTGAATCGTGTGCGGATAATAAAATGTGGTTTTTGCACCTATGACATACACCTGCAGTGACTAGAAAAGTTCTGTATCCTATTGTAAGTACAAGGTGGGTCTTTGAACAAAACTGGGCTGCACAAAAGTGAAAAAAAAACTTCTTAAATCGTGTACGGATAATAAAAGGTGGTTTTTGCACCTATGACATACACCTGCAGTGACTAGAAAAGTTCTGTATCCTATTGTAAGTACAAGGTGGGTCTTTGAACAAAACTGGGCTGCACAAAAGTGAAAAAAAAAACCTACTTAAATCGTGTACGGATAATAAAAGGTGGTTTTTGAACCGATGACATACACCTGCAGTGACTAGAAAAGTTCTATATCCTATTGGTAAGTACAAGGTGGGTCTTTGAACAAAAAATGGGCTGCACAAAAGTTAAAAAAAAAACTAAATTAAATCGGTACGGATAATAAAAGGGGGTTTTTTGCACCTATGACATATACCTGCATGACTAGAAAAGTTCTGTATCCTATTGTAAGTATAAGGTGGGTCTTGTAACAAAACGGGCTGCACAAAAGTGAAAAAAAAAACTACTTAAAATCGTGTATAGATAATAAAAGGTGGTTTTTGCACCTATGACATACACCTGCAGTGACTAGAAAAGTTCTGTATCCATTGTAAGTACAAGGTGGGTCTTTGAACAAAACTGGGCCGCATAAAAGTGAAAAAAAAAAAACCTACTAAAATCATGTACGGATAATAAAAGGTTGTTTTTGCACCTATGACATACACCTGCAGTGACTAGAAAAGTTCTGTATCCTATTGTAAGTACAAGGTGGGTCTTTGAACAAAACTGGGCTGCACAAAAGTGAAAAAACCTACTTAAATCGTGTACGGATAATAAAAGGTTGTTTATGCACCTATGAAATACAACAGCAATTACTAGTAAGTTTCTGTATCCTAATGTAAGTACAAGGTGGCTCTTTGAACAAAAATGGCCTGCGCAAAAGTGAAAAAAACCTAATTAAATCGTGTGCTGATAATAAAATGTGGTTTTTGCATCTATGACATACACCCGCAGTGACTAGAAAATTTCTTTATCCTATTGTAAATAAAAGGTGGGTCTTTGAACAAAACTAGGCTGCACAAAAGTGAAAAAAAAAAACCTACTTAAATCGTGTATGGATAATAAAAGGTGGTTTTTGCACCTATGACATACACCTGCAGTGACTAGAAAAGTTCTGTATCCTATTGTAAGTACAAGGTGGGTCTTTGAACAAAACTGGGCTGCACAAAATGGAAAAAAAACCTACTTAAATCGTGTATGGATAATAAAAGGTGGTTTTTACACCTATGACATACACCTGCAGTGACTAGAAAAGTTCTATATCCTATTGTAAGTACAAGTTGGGTCTTTGAACAAAACTGGGCTGCACAAAAGTGAAAAAAAAACTACTTAAATCGTGTACGGATAATAAAAGGGGGTTTTTGCATTATGACATACACCTGCAGTGACTAGAAAATTTCTGTATCCTATTTTAATTTCAAGGTGGGTCTTTGAACAAAACTGGGCTGCACAAAAGTGAAAAAAAACTAAATAAATCGTGTATGGATATTAAAATGTGTTTTTTTCACCTATGACATACATCTGCAGTGACTAGAGAAGTTCTGTATCCTATTGTAAGTACAAGGTGGGTCTTTGAACAAAACTGGGCTGCACAAAAGTGAAAAAAAACCTACTTAAATCGTGTACGGATAATAAAAGGTGGTTTTTGCACCTATGACATACACCTGCAGTGACTAGAAAAGTTCTGTATCCTATTGTAAGTACAAGGTGGATCTTTTAATAAAACTGGGCTGCACAAAATACAAGCTGCTATTTCACCAAAAACTGGCCAAAAACTGGTAAAAAAAAGCCATTTCAATGCAGGTTCAAAGCAGTCTGGGCTGCACAATATACACTCTCCTTTCAAAAGCCTGCCTGTCTGTCTGTGTTCGCCTGCAACACCCACTCCTTCCCCCCGCGGCTGTACAGCGCTAGATGCTTTTTTAAAAGTCTCATCCTAAATAACTAAGAAGTGAAATTCTCTATTCTACCTATGTTCTAATGTTCACAGCTAAAAGCATAGTTGTCTGTGTGAACAAAGAGAACTGTGTCGCTGAGCTGTATTGAGGAGAAAGCTAACACACACGTCCTGCTCTTATTTAGACACACTGACCCCACTGATGCTGAACAGGAAGGGCTGTTCTATGTAAAAGAGGTCATGTGATTTTTCCAGCCAATGACAACCATTACACATCACAGTAAATTATGTCGCACACCCAGCTCACCCTGCTCTATGCTCTAAGCTGATTTGCAGGCCGCCAAAATGACAGGAAGCGACGAAAATGGCGCGATAGTAATAGATTATGTGCAGATTCTCACCTAAATTATTGCGTGATTGGAAAATTCCGATCAACATAAAAACCGTGACAAAGGGGTCTCTTAACCCCTTAACGACCGCGCACCGTTTTGACGGCGGCCGGTGCGGGTCGTTCGTCTGCAGCGACGTCTTTTGACGTCGCTGCAGACATCGGGGTTTGCGGCGCCCGGTGCCGCACTGCGCTGGGATCGGGGCTGAACTCACCAGCCCCGATCCCAAGGGGCATGTCCCTGCAGGCATCGGGAGCGGAGGAAACCTCCGCAACCCGATGCTTTTAACCCTTTGATTGCGGCGGTGCGTTACCGCAGCGCAATCAAAGGGAACCCTCTCTTCGGGTGATCGGAACAAACCCGGTGACCCGACAGAGCCCGGGAAAAGGGCTGCACAGTCAGCTCTGGGGACCTAGCGTGGCCCCAGAGTTGTCTGTGTATGAAGCCAGTGAATAGGACGCACTGTGTGCTGTCCTAATCACTGCCTGTGTCAGACTGACACAGATTAGCATGTATTAGCATATATGAATATGCTAATACATTACTAAGTGTAAAAAAATTTTAAAAAAATGTTAAACAGTTCTCCCTTCATGGGAGTCAAAAAAAAAGTACAAAAAAAACATAAAAAGTGTAAAAAAAAGAATAAAAAAAAATAAAAATAAATAAAAACAAATATTTAATAAAAATAATTGTACATACATTACACACACAAAAAAACCTACACATATTTGGTATCCACACGACCATAATAACCTGTAGAATTAATCTAACAAGTTATTAAGTGTGAAATGTTAATGGTGTAAAAAAAAATATGAAAAAAACAAAAAAACATTTTTGGAAAAAAATAAAAAAAAATACTGCAATTATTTATAAGTGTACTTAAACTATTCCCTTATAAAGTACAACTTGTCTTGAATAAAACGAGGCCTCATCCAACTGCGTCATTGAAAAAATAAAAAAGTTACAACTGTTTAAATGCAAGGAGGTCAAAACTAAAAAAATGTTCTGGTCATTAACTACTTTTCAGGCGTTCGGCTTAAGGGGTTAAAGAAGAAGTTCCAGGTCTGTGAGAGCCAGAAAACTTGCTTGTTTGTAGGTGACCAAATACTTATTTTCCACCATAATCTTCCAAATCAGACAATGTGATTGACGGGATTTGTTTTCTCATTTTGTTTCTCATGGTTGAGGTCTCATCTTTTTAAGTGGGAAAAGTTGCACAATTGGTGGCTGACTAAATACCCTTTTCCCCCGCTACTAAATGTATATATATATATATATATATATATATATATATATATATATATATATATATATATATATATATATATATATATATGGAATCTGGCCTTGGAATCTTTATTTGGGAGGTTTGGTGAGGGATCTGTATCCATATGGGTTCATCTGGATTCATCTGGGTTCATTGTATGGAGTTGTATGTATTATTTGCAATTCAAAATGTTCTCAGTTGGGGTCATGTCCCATGGCCCAATTATCTTATAATGTCCACTGGATTTTTGACAATGTGTCCATTATTTTAATGAGAAAAATAATATTGCACGAAAAGCTTTTTTTCCCATCAAATCAGAAGGAACTGCCAACGGAAACTTTGAAAATAGTCTGACACCAGTGTGAGTATAACCTTACTTATTTCTTTGGTACTTGGTTGCAACTGCTTGTCACTAGGGGTTACTTGGCTCGAAAAGGTTGAAAAAAGGGGGGTTAGATATTCAATAAAAAAGAATGTCTGGTTATTTGTCACAGAGTTGCTTGGGATTTTATTATATCATTTTTAGACACTCAACCTAACCAAATCCACTGTGATTAAGTGTTCTTAAAAAAAGACATAAGTCCAAGGAGGTGAAAGTTTCTTTTTTTAAAATCAAATTCTCTGATATATTTTTTAAATATTCATGAGTAGTAGCATCATTTTGCAGCTGTGGGACTAGCACTCCTTCATGGTCCAGTGGGTGTTAGCTGACTTGTCATTTTCAATGTTTAGTTTTATCGCCAACATTAAGTGGCACCTCAACTGATTTGTTATCTTTACTAAACTAGATTACTTGACTTGTAAATCTTTCATGAAAGCCAAAAGTACGGTAATTAATTTGATGCAGGTACTTAATTAAACTTGCCCAATGTGATTAATATACAGTACATGCTGAATATTTTTAGAGCATGCCAAGCATAATTTGCATTATAACCTGATAAACATTTGATTTACTAGCACTTTTAATGAAAGAGTGTGGAAGGCTTCATCATTTTTAAATACCATTATACCTATTTGATTTAGCTACACAGGGTACAATACATTTTACATTTGGTCTTAAAATCACAATTTATTGTAGACTATAGCAAAAACCTTGATGTTGTTAAGGAAAGTGGTTGTCCAGCAAAAAAGCCCCAAAACTTGGCCTCTTGTCTGTGCAGCTAATGAGCAGCATTTACTGTTTGCAAACTGTTTGCCTCTGCCCTAGGATCCTTTGCTGTGCTCTGTTTGTTTTTTTCTCTTTTAACCTGAGTCTTACATCTCACTCCCCGTTGTCTCCCTCATGTTGAACACCTTAAGCACCAGGCCTGAAAAGGCCTTAATGACCAGCAACATTTTTTAGTTTTTGCGTTTCAACAGACGCAATTTGTTTTATTTTTTCAATGACACAATTGTATGAGGACTTTTTATGTGGGAAAAGTTCTACCTTTTTGGGGCATAGTTTAAGTTTACATATAAATTACTGCAGAATTTTTTTAAACATTTTTGTATTTCATTCATTCATTTATTTATTTATTTATTTTTCAATTATTTTTATACCATTCATGTTTCACAGTAAATAACCTGTTAGATCAATTCTACAGGTTATGACGGTCATGTGGATACCTAATATGTATATATATACTGTTTTTTTGTGTAATTTTTTTTTTACTTTTTTTTCACTCCCATGAAGGGATAACTATTTTATTTTTTACTTTTCTCTACATTTGTTAATGTATTAGCATACATGATTATGCTAAAGCATTACTATCTGTGTCAGTATGACACTGGCAGCATTCAGGGCAGTGCACAGTGTGCCCTGACTGCAGGCTTGTTATACAGAAAGCCCTGGGTCTACTCTAGGTCCTCAGGTCTGACTGTACAGACATTCCCCATGCTCCATCAGGTCACTGGGGGTACTGATGACCCGATGGAGCAAGGGAATGTCCTTTAGTTATGCTGCGGTCACGGACTACGTCAAATAAGGGGTTTGGCACCGCGGATTGGAGGCTTCCTCCAGTTCCCGGCACTTAGAGAGACTGCTCTTAGAACGGAACTGTTAACTACAGTTCCGTTCCTAGCACAGCTGAGGCACTGGAAGCCGCAAATCTCCTCTTCCTGCATCAGTGTTGTAAAGGATCGGTGGATTCGCTGGACATTCGCAAGCGATGATAGTTAAGCCACGCCAGGGAGCGGAGTCTAAGTAGCCCCTGGTATCCACCAGAGCCCGCTGCAAAGCGGGATGGATTTGCTGCGGCGTGAGGCTACCAGGTCGCTACCCTTAACGTGACTTGCTTGCGATGGCGGCTGGGGTAATGCGTGGTACAGAATCAAAATCCAGAGGCGTAGTCGGGGACAGGCAGGAGGTCAGGACGGGCGGCAGAGGTTTGTAGTCAGAGTCGGGGAGAAGGTCAGAGCAGGCGGCAAACAGGCAAGGTCAGGAAACGTAGCGGAACGGACTGGTACACGGGTAATCAGACAGGACTTCCATCACTCTCAAGACTAGGCAATGCACACCAACGAACTGGCAGAGAGTGCAGGGGGCGTGTACCTTATATAGAACCAGCGGCTGGCAATTGAAAAATTACCGGGACGCTGGCCCTTTAAATCCAGACCAGTCGTCGCGCGCGTGCCCTAAGCAGGAAGCACAAGAGCGCGGACGGGTAAGTGATCAGGCGCGGGGACCCTAGCAGCGAGGGGCTGGATGCGGGCAGCCGCGGCACTCGCGCCGGACCCCCTTCGGGCGGGTGGGGGGCGGCCGCGGGGGGGCAACGGCACCCGCGCCAGCCCCCATGACAGTACCCCCTTCCTTAGGTCTCCCCCTCTTTCTACGGAATTTAGAGAGGAGGACAGATGACAGGTTGGCCTCGGGTTCCCACGAACGCTCCTCAGGCCCGAACCACTTCCAGTCAATAAGAAAGAACAGCTTCCCCCTCACTGTTTTTTTTGCCAGCACCTCCTTGACCTCAAAGATGTTATCAGCGTTGGCCACAGGAGAAGGCGACAGATCCACGGGAGAAGCGATTCAGCACCACAGGCTTGAGGAGCGACACATGGAAGGCGTTTGGGATACGCAGAGTAGGAGGCAAGCCCAAATACTTAGGGCCTAACTTATAACTGGGCACCTTGAAACAAATATACTTGGCAAATAACCAAACCCTATCACCCGGCTTAAATATGGGCGGAGGTCTACGGTACCTGTCAGCCTGGACCTTGGTGCGAGCGGAGGCCCGTAGAAGGGCCTGTCGTGTGACTTGCCAAAGTGCCTTGATGTCTCGTACCTGGGCATCCACGGCAGGAACGTGACACAAGGTAGCCAGAGGGAGGGGCGGGCGGGGATGTAGCCCAAACACAATTAAAAAGGAGAGGCTCCAGAGGACTCCGAGTCTAGAGAATTATATGAAAATTCCGCCCAGACCAGTTATCCTGACGGGCAGATACAAAATGTCATAAGTAGGTGCCTAAAACTTGATTAACCCTCTCTACCTGCCCGTTAGTTTGAGGGTGGTATGCAGACGAGAAATCTAAGTGAACCTGCAACTGACCACATAGAGCCCGCCAAAATCTCAAAACAAACTGGACCCCCCTATCCGAGACGATATGCAATAGAGACCGTGTAAACGAAAAATGTGGTGAAAGAAGTGCTGGGCCAGCTGGGGGGCAGAGGGCAACCCGGGCAGAGGAACAAAGTAAGCCATCTTCGAGAATCTATCAGTCACCATCCAGATGACCGTGTTTCCAATATCTGTTTGATTATATTGTATATTTGAATGGTACGTTGTGTGAACTACATCCCTCAGCAACCCCTCTGCAATATCTGTTTGATTATATTGTATATTTGAATGGTACGTTGTGTGAACTACATCCCTCAGCAACCCCTCTGCAATATCTGTTTGATTATATTGTATATTTGAATGGTATGTTGTGTGAACTACATCCTCAGCAACCCCTCTGAAAATATCTGTTTGATTATATTGTATTTTTTGAATGGTCCGTTGTGTGAAGAGATAGCATCCCAGCCCTGTACTCCTTAATTTACCTTGTGTTTATTTGTCCAGCCATTTGATCCCAAACCTTACATTAAAGTCTGTTCTTTGTGAAGGGCCGTTTTTTAATTCCACCCATTTACGACACCTGAGTTCACAGATGATACTAATTGAGCAGCAGAAACCACCCTATAACTTTGAGAGCTGAGGTCAATCTGACCGTGATAGATTGTAAGTGATTTTGAGAAATAGGACTGAAATGGGACAGAAGTGGGCATAAGGTGGCCAGGAGCATCACTTTTTTGTGAGTACCTGATCTAAACACCCCACACCTCATTCACCATGCTCACTATTGCTGTCTACTTTGTAGCCATCTCCCTGAAATTGCTAGATTTGAAAGTGATAGATTGTAAGTGATTTTGAAAAATAGGACTGAAATGGGACAGAAGTGGGCATAAGGGGGCCAGGAGGATCACTTTTTTGTGAGTACCTGATCTAAACACCCACAACTCATTCACTTTGCTGTCTACCTTGTAGCCATCTCCCTTACTTTACCATCCAGTCTCAGCCCTAACATTTATCCACATCAGTGCCTCTCTCCTCCCCTCACCATGTATACTTTCCCACACTGTTCTCCCTTTTCAACCACCACAAATCACCTGCTGCATAGTGCCACACAAGCGCCGCTCATACACATTACTTAACCATCCGCTGTCACTTTTCATTCTCCTGCTTCTCGCTGCAGGAGACATCTCCCCAAACCCAGGCCCTCCTATCTTTACTGCTCATCCTACCTCCTCCTCTGCCTCCTATAGAAACCCTGCTAACCTGCTTGCTATTCACTGTACTTCTTTTTCTGCCCCCTTTAAATGTGCTCTGTGGAACGCCTGATCTGTTGGCAAACAAACTCCTATGCTGTTCATGACCTGTTTCTTTCTCACTCCCTCAACCTACTAGCTCTCACAGAAACATGGCTCCAGCACTCTGACACCACTTTCCTTGCCGCTCTCACCTATGGTGGGCTACATTTTCACCCACCCCCCCCAGACCTGAAGAACCAGGCTGGGTGGGAGGAGTTGGCATACTTTCTCTTCCACACTGCACTTACCAGGTCCTTCCTCCTGTACCCTCCCTCACTTTCCCTTCCTTTGGGTCCATACCCTCAGACTCTTCGGCCATTTTCCCTTAGAGTCGCCGTTGTGTACAGACCCCCGGCTCACCCGCCGTTTTGGATCATTTTGCGCCTGGCCCCCTTATTTCCTCTCTTCTGTAATACCCAGTCTCATCATGGGTGATTTCTTCATCCCCTTTGATGACCCCTTGTCTCCTTCGGCCTCTCAGTTCCTTTCACTGCCCTCTTCTCTTGGCCTTCACAGTTTACAGGACTCTCCCCCCCACAAGGATGGGAATTCACTGATCTGGTCTTCGTCGTCTTCATCAATTGTAACCTCACTAATTCTCTTATGCTCTCTCCGATTCTAAACCTCATCTTTTTACTATCAATATTTTGCAGCCCTCTCTGGACACACCTGCCCGAAATCCATTCAGAAATATCCGCTCCATTAACACTGAGGAATTCACAGACACCATACAGTCCTCACTGCCCCCAATCCCCTTCCTCTCCTGCCCTGACCTGGCTGTTAAATGTTACAATGAAACGCTCTCATCCACCCTGGACATGTTGGCACCACGCACACACCGCACCATCAGAGTCAGACACTCACAACCATGGCACACTCCTCAGACTCGCCATCTGCAGCGCTGTTCCAGGTGTGCGGCGCGTCTGTGGAGAAATTCAAAGCTACCTGCAGACTTTCTCCACTACAAATTCATGCTCAGGACTTACCACACTGCCCTTCACTGCACCAAACAAAAATATTTCACCCCCCTCATCTCCACATTACACAACAACCAAAACGCACTGTTCGACACCTTCCACTCCTCCTCGGGCCCCAAAGCTCAGGCCCCAGTCATGACCTCTGTGTGAAGACCGGGGCCACTCACTTCAAAGACAAACTTGACAGTATCCGGCATTAATATCTATCTCAAAACCCAAGCAGAACCCATCCTGTCCCTCCCGCACACCCTCTAGTCTGCTTCAGCTTTTGACCCAACGACAAAAGAAGTGTCAGAATTTTCCTGTCTGTCGCCCCACCACCTGCTCTAGTGACCCCATTCCCTCCCACCTTCTCCAGTCTATTTCTCCAGCTATCCTCTCTCACCTTACTGCAATCTTCAACCTCTCTCTCTCCACTGAGATCTTCCCATCATCCTTTAAACAGGCTACTATCACCCCTTTACTAAAAAAGCCCTCTTGGGGCCCATCCTGCGCTGCTAATTACCGGGCCGGTATCTAATCTGCCTTCATCTCTAAACTCCTGGAATGCTTGGTCTACTCCCGTTTAATCCGCTATCTCTCCGCCCAACTCTTTCTCGATCCACTACAATCAGGTTTCGCACACTACACTCCACAGAAACTGCTCTAGTTAAAGTCTCTAACGATTCTCCACACTGCTAAAATCTCAGGGTAAATATCGTTGTTGATTCTGCTGGTTTTTTTGGAGCATTTGACAATGTTGATCACCCTTTTCCTCAGCATGCTCCGTGCAATTGGCATCCAGGACCCCCGCTCTCTGTTGGTTCTCTTCCTACTCTCTGACCGCTTCTTCAGTGTCTTATTTGCAGGTTCTACTTCTTCTCCTCTTACTCTTGCTGTTGGGATCCCTCAGGGGTCAGTTTCTTGGTCCCCTCCTCTTCTCCCAATCTATACAGCCCCCCTTGGCCAAAAACCATCAGTAGATTTGGCTTCCAGTACCATCTCTATGCTGATGACACCCAATTATACACCTCTTCCCGAGACCTCACTCCTGCCCTACTACAAAACACCAGTGACTGTCTGTCTGCTGTCTCTGACATCATGTCCTCTCTCTATCTCCAACTAAACCTCACTAAAACTTAACTTCTTGTTTGTCCCCCATCTACTAACCAACCCCATCTGCTATTTCTCTCTCAGTATGTGGCACCACTATAACACCTAGGCAGCAAGCCCGGTGTCTTAGGGTTATTCTAGACTCTGATCTGTCTTTCATCCCTTGCCCGCTCTTGTCACCTGCACCTCAAGAACATCTCCAGAATCCGTCCTTTTCTCACTATCGAAACAACTCAAACCCTCATTGTTGCTCTTCATTCTTGTCTTGATTACTGTAACTCCCTGCCTATTGGTCTCCCACTCTGCAAACTCTCCCCTCTCCAATCTGCCCTGAATGCAGCAGCCAAGCTTGTCTTTCTCTCCAGCCGCTATACTAATGCCTCTACCCTGTGTCAGTCACTGTACTGGTTGCCCATCCAGTACAGAATACAGCATAAATTAATTACTTTTACCCATAAAGCTCTCTACAGCGCTGCACCCCCCTACATCTCCTCCCTCATCTCTGTCTACCACCCTGCCCGCTCTCTCCGCTCAGCTGCGGACATCAAACTACAGACCACAATCATCCGAACCTCCCATGCCCATCTTCAATTTTTTTGCAGTGCTGCACCCGTTCTTGGGAACATGTACCACTACCATCGGCACAATTTCCCAGCCTTCACAGTTTTAAGAGTGTCCTGAAAATACATCTTCTTAGGCAGACCTATCAAAACCACTAATTGCTAACCCACACCTTCTATCACACACATTTCTGTCACTCCCTACACTAGTGCACTCACAGGCACTTATCTGTATATAGGGTGTACAGTCAGGGTGGCAGGTTCAACCCAAAAATTTTTTGTAAACCACCCTATATTTATGAAACAAGGCTGGACCATTGTAAATTCAGCACTTTCCCCCGATGTCTCCCCCAGACACCCTCATAGATTGTAAGCTCTCGCGAGCAGGGCCCTCACACCTTGTGTTTTATCTGTAAGTAGCTTTCACTGTGTAATGTATGTCTTTTGTCTGTAATTATACCCTCTACATTGTAAAGTGCTGCAGAATTTGTTGGCGCTATATAAATAAAGATTATTATTATTATTCTTAGTATTATTATTATTAGTATTATTATTATTCCAGAGGAGGCCGGGAGGTCTGTAACAAAGTCCATAGCTACATGGGCCAAGGTCTTTTGGCACCGGGAGAGCTGAAGGGACCCGCGGGGTCTGAGACGAGGGACTTTATTACGGGCACAGGAGGTACAGGCCAGGACAAAGTCTCTAACATCTTGAGCGAGGGTGGGCCACCAATAATAACGAGCAATTAGTTTCAGAGACTTATGGACTCCAGGATGACCTGATGTTCGTGATGCATGTCCCCACTTCAGAATATGAGGCCGCATGGCAGGGCGTACGTAAGTCTTCCTAGGAGGCAGATGTTGAAGGTCCACGGGAGCCGCCGTGGGGAGACTTTCAGGAGGAATTATGTGCTGCAGAGGTGGCTCCAAGCCCACTGTCCGAGGATCTAGAGAAGGCGTCTGCTATGACGTTCTTTCCAGCTGGCCGGAAATGAAGAAGAAAATCAAAGCGGGCGAAAAAGAGTGACCACCTGGCTTGCCGAGGATTCAGTTGTTGGGCCGACTGCAGATAGAGAAGATTTTTATGATCGGTGAAGATATCGATGGGGTGGTGATCCCCCTCCAGCAAGTGCCGCCATTCTTCTAGGGCTAACTTAATGGCCAGTAAATTCGCAATCACCAAATTAAAAACTTTTTTTCGCTGGGGTGAAGGTTTTCGAGAAGAAGCCTAAGTACGTATTTTCCCCAGAGGAGGACTTCGTAGGAGGACAGAGCCTGCACCTACTGAGGAGGCCCCACTTCTGGACAAACGGCGCTGGGGCCCCGGAGAGACGAACTGGAGCAGAAGCGAAAGTGATTTAGACGGTCAAAAGCTTCTTGGGTTCTGGCGGCCAGGATTTGGGGGTTGGCTTTTTTTCTTTGTAGGGCCACCAGCGGGGCCCGAGGTGGAGGAAAATGGGGGATGAACTGTCAATAATAATTTTTCAAACCCCGGGAAAGCGTTGGATAGGCGAAGGCCCCAAGGTCGAGGCCACGTAAGACTGCTGAGAGCTTTGAGGGGTCCATCGGGGAGCCCCTGCCCAAGCGATGTCCCCCGGAAAGGGAAACAAGGTGGTTAAAAAAAAGCATTTCTAGTTTGTAAAAATGGTGGTCACGGAGATTTTGAGCCCTGGGGGACGTGGAGGCGGTGGTTTGCAGATCAGGAGAAAAGATTAGGATGTCATTAGGAAAAACGATAACACGCATAGAGGAGAAGGGGGAAGATTTTTTGAAAAAATTTGGAACCCCGGGCGGGCATTGCAGGGGCCCCAAATGGCGTGTCAAGTTTTAAAAAAGGGCCCATCTTGGTTTTAAAAAGCCGTTTTCTTCCCAAACTCGTCCCCTTCCCCGGAACGAATCAAGTTGTATGCCCCCCAAAAACCCCAACTTGGAAAAAATTTTTGCACCACGCAGGCGATGAACAGCTCCGAGATCAGGGGCAGGGGGTATCGATTTTTTATTTATTTTTTTAGTCCCGAAATGATAAGGGTTGGAGAGTCCCATCTTTCTTTTCAACAAAGAAAAAGCGGCCCCCGCGGGCGAGGAAGATTGCGATAAAACCCTTTTGGAGATTCATTGGATATTACT
Organism: Phyllomedusa bahiana; assembly: GCA_025379985.1. Taxonomy (NCBI): domain Eukaryota; kingdom Metazoa; phylum Chordata; class Amphibia; order Anura; family Hylidae; genus Phyllomedusa; species Phyllomedusa bahiana. The sequence goes on from JAODAL010018154.1 coordinate 20,080, forward strand.
ATGACATGGCTTAGTCCCCGGGACGAAAGAGGATAGACTCTCCCCGGGGAGGGTATACTGGGTTTGCAGGTAAAATAGGACGTCGAACGGCTGGTGCGGGGGCAGAGTTTGGGCCTGTTTTCAGAAAAGAGTCGGCAAGATCTGGTCGGGGGGGCAGACCGGCAGAGGCTTTGTAGACTTTACAGAGGCGGGCTAGAGGGAAGGGTCGGAAGGCCGGAGTGGCAAAGGGGGACCCCAACGGATAATTCCCCCGTGTTCAGCCCAAGGCGGGAATGGTCTTGAACCCCAAGGAATGCCCAGGAGGTTTTCCCGAAGAGGAGCGAGGAAAAAAACAAGAAGTTTCAGAGTCTCCTTGTGTAGGGGCCTATCTGAAAAAGTGGGGGGTTCAGTGAAGAACCAAAATAGCGCCCTTTAGGCATTCGCCAGACGGAGGAGATGAACATGGGTTTCTCGAGGGGGGCACCCGGGAGATGAAATTTGGAGACCAGAGCTTGCTGATAAAAAATTTCCCGTGGACCCGAAAGAGGGGCAAAATGGCTGAAAGGTGCTGTTCGGCGAAATTCCCAGAGTACAGGTTTGGGCAAAGGGGGGGAGGCCGCACTGACACCCCAGAGTGCCCCTCCCGTGAGCCCCAGGTGCGGAGTTTCCCCGGGGCACCCGACAGTCCCCAATGAAGGGCCAGAACTGAAAAAGTAGAAGGGAAAGCTGCCTCAGACGATGCTGGAGTGTTCTTCCTGGGTAGGTGGGCTTTTTGACCTGCATGGGTTGTCCCCCGGAAAACCCTGGGGGAGGAAGTGGATTTTTTGGAACAAGGAGCCGACGTGGTCGGGCGACTCCCTTGGAGGCGGGTCTTGTTGTCTCTCGGCAAAAACCGAAATTTTTTAATTTTTTTTTTTTGGGTACTAAGAATTAGGTCGTCCAGGCGTGGCAAGTCCCCCACAGCGAGCTGTCTTTAAAAACGCCCCCGAAAAGGCCTTGCCCGAAGGTCGCCACCAAAACCCCATTTTCCGTCCCCGTCAGAGGTAGGGTGTGGAACTGAAAGGAGTAGTGACCCACAGGGGAGTCGCCCTGACGGAGACGGAGCAGAGCGCGGAGGTAGGAGTTGCGGACAGGTTCCTCGAAGACGGTGTGGAACCCCCGGAGGAAAAGGGTTTTTGATTTTCCGCAAAGGATCTCCTCGGTCCCCTAGGGAGTGGCCCAGGCAGAGCTTCACGTTAGGGGCTAATTATGAAGGCCACCCTTGCCACTCGGTAGGGAATTTTGCCCCCAAATCTCAAAGTGGATGGAGATCGATAATGAAGCCCTGCACTTTTTCGGGTTTTCCTCATAGCGTGAGGGAAGCGGCAGAGCAGAATGGTCCCGGTGCAAGAGCAGGTAGAGCCATAGCGCAGGGCAACTGGTGTGGCCCTGGAGGCGGCAGCCGCAGGCGGGGTAGACGGGCCACAAAGGTTCTGCATCATGGCCGCGAGTGGTAATAGCTGGCTTGCTGAGCGACGGCCGTCGGGAGGTCCCGGGGTTCAGGCAGAGGTACCCTGGCGGAATCCATGGCCAGTTCGTACTGTAATGGATCAGTGGATTCGCTGGACCACCGCAAGCGATGATAGTTAAGCCACGCCAGGGAGCAGAGTCTAAGTAGCCCCCGGTATTCACCAGAGCCCGCCGCAAAGCGGGATGGACTTGCTGCGGCGTGAGGCTACCAGGTCGTTTCCTTGACGTGACTTCCCTTGCGATGGCAGCCGGGGTAATGCGTGGTACAGAATCAAAATCCAGATGCATAGTCGGGGACAGGCAGGAGGTCAGGACGGGCGGCAGAGGTTCGTAGTCAGAGACGGGCAGAAAGTCAGGGCAGGCGGCAAACAGGCAAGGTCAGGAAACGTAGCGGAACGGACTGGTACATGGGTAATCAGACAGGACTTCCAACACTCTCAAAACAAGGCAACGCACACCAACGAACTGGCAGAGAGTGCAGGGGGCTTGTACCTTATATAGGACCAGCGGCCGGCAATTGACAAATTACCGGGGCAATGGCCCTTTAAATCCAGACCAGTCATCGCGCGCGCCCTAAGCAGTGGGTAAGAGCACGTCGGCCGGGACAGGCAGAAGCAGGAAGCACAGGAGCGCGGACGGGTAAGTGACCGGGTGCGGGAACCCTAGCAGCGAGGGGCTGGATGCGGGCAGCCGCGGCACCCACGCCACACCCCCTGCGGGCAGAGGGGCGGCCGCAGGGGGCGATGGCACCCGTGACAGCCCCCATGACAAGTGTCTTTAGACACACACCACCCGCCTGATCAGAAACAGGAAAAAAACAATGTGGATCAACAGAGATGTAAAGGAGTCAATAATTAACAAAAAGAAAGTGTTTATGCTCCTTAAATAGAAGGACAGTGAGGAAGCACTAAATAAATATGAGGAAAAAAATAAAATATTTAAAATAATGATAAAGACATCAAAGCTGGAGACAGACATACAGCTCTGGAAAAAATTAAGAGACCACAGTACAGTTTTCTAAAAAATCAGAATTTGACAGTCATTCCATTCCAGTGTCAGTTGAATTCCAACCAAACTACACTTCATTCTACTTATTGTGCTTCTGATTAGGTGATCACCTGAACCAAATCTTATTTAATGAAGGAAAGTATAAAAAAAACACTGATGTGGTCTTCCCAATCCTCTTGCAATAGGTCAAGCTGGATGGCAAAACAAGTGCTAGAAATAGGCCAAAAGGAATCTGAATGAAAAAATCATGGTTACTCCACCAAATATTGATTTCTGAACTCTTCCTGACTTAAAATATTAGTCTTATTGTCTCTAAATAAATATAAACTTGTTTTCTTTGCATTATTTGAGGTCTGACAACACTGCTTCTTTTTAAATATTTTGAAGATTTCTCATTTACTGCAAACAGATACAAATTTTTTTGATTTGAATTCGGGAGTTGTTGTCAGTAGTTTATAAAATAACAATGTACATTTTTCTCCAAAAAATTACCATTGAAAAGAAAGATCAGAGAAACTGAAAATTTTGCAGTGATCTCTTCATTTTTTCCAGAGCTGTATTGACATAGAAAGGAAAACTGACCCCAAAATATGTTTTTACTATTTAAATAGTAAAAAGATTAAAACAGAACATGTGGTCCATTTCTAAATTATGGAGGGAGTTATTGAAGAGGGTGATGAGGATAAAGCAAACCTATTAAACAATTTTTCTCCACTGTATTTACCGAGGAAAATTACCTTCCTGCTGATGTGCAGAGGGATGAGATAAACTCCATCTTAAATATTTCTTGTCTAACCCAGGATGAAATGCAGCTCTGCCTTATTCTTAATAACTGGACTGGGTATGTCCCAAAGGATTGGCATATTGTAAATGCGGTGCCAATATTCAAAAAGGGGTCAAAAAGTGATCCTGGAAACTATAGGCCAATAAGTTAAACCTTTGTTGTAGGTAAAATGTTAGAAGGTTTTCTAAGAGATACTATACTAGAGTATGTCACTGAAAATAAATGTATAATGCCATTCCAGCATGGGTTTATGAAGTATCGATCCTGTGAAACTAATATCATCAGCTTCTATGAGGAAGCATGTCATATATCTAGTTTTCTCTAAAGCATTTAATACTATGCTACATAAAATGTTGGTAAGTAAAATAAGAATGCTTGGACTGGGGGAGAATGTTTTCAAGTGGGTAAGTGATAGAAAACAAAGAGTAGTGATTAATGATACATACTCAGATTGGATCCCTGTCACTAGTGGTGTACCATGGGGTCAGTATTAGGCCCTATTCTCTTTAATATATCCATTAATGACCTTACAGAAGGATTGCACAGTAGATTATCACTGTTTACTGATGATACTAAACTCTGTAAAGTAATCAACACAATAAAGAATAACGTTCTATTTCAAAGAGATCTAGACAAGTTGGAGGCCTGGGCAGAGAAATAGCATATGAGGTTTCACACAGATAAATGCAAGGTCATGCACATGGGAAGGAAAAATCTATTCCATGATTTCTTATTAAACAGAAAAATGCTGGGTAAAAGTGACATGGAGAAGGACTTGGGATTTGGGAATCCTGGTGGACAGTAAACTTAATTAAGAGAATGCAGCAGCAGGCCAAAAAAAATAGAGTGTTTTAAAAATGAAACGTGCCGGGGTCACAGAGGAGAAAGGGACTCTTAGATATGCCTCCTTCCAATTTGGTGGTTGAGGGTCCTTGATTTTTCAGCAAAAAAATGACAGGGGGTTAAGTGGTATCACAAACATTTTTTTACCCAGGCAGTGTTCACCCAAAAACATCTGAAACCCGGAGCAGAGGGGCGGGTCTTCAATTTCTATGTATAATTACCTAAACTGCCTCACTGTTTAACCCCCTAACTAAACCCCTCCCCCGGGGTCCTTTTTTAAAACCCTTGGCCACATCCTAGTTCCTGGTAACCCCCTCTGCTTCACTTAACACATTTTAAAACCTTTTTAGTCTTTAATGGGAATACAAATGTAGCTATACTGACACTTTATATTGACTAATAAAACAATGGCTTCCATGTAGAACTATCATGAGGCACAAACAAATTAAGGGAGGTACACCCCTGTACCTACAAAAAGGGCTTAGGGGCACAGGGGTGAGAATCTTCTCCCATTATAAAAAAACACTGGAAAAACCACACATGAAATATTGTGTACAGTTTTGGGGACCAGTGCAAGGAGAGAATTAAAATTTAACAATTTCAAAGGGGGGCACAACAATAATAAAAAGGTCTGGGGGAATCAAAAGCCAGAAAGATTAACAAAATTAGGGGTTTTTAAGTTTAGAAAAAAAAAAAAGGGTTTTTCCCCTTGGTGGAGGAAAGAAGCTTTCTACATAAACATCAAAGGGGTTCTTACTGTAAGAGCATGAACTAGGAACTTGTCATGATGAATTTACAACAAAAGCATTCAGAATTCAAAAAAGGGTTGGGTGCATTTTTTTGATATAATAATGTAACAAATTATAGTGACTATATCTGAGAAGGTCGGGTTACAGGGAATTTACTGATTGCCAGATTTGGGGTCTGGAAAAAATTTTTTTTTTCCCAAAATTAGGGGAAAAAATTGGGCTTTACCTTTTTTGGGGGGAAGGGTTTTTGGGGGTTTATTGGGGGGACACATTTTGGGGCACAAAGGTATAAAGGGGAGGGGCGGTTTTTTTAAAGCCTTTAAAAAACCGGTATAACCAAGAAGGTTAAAAGGGGCCCAAAGGGAAAATTTTGGGGGAAAGGGGGTTTGGGGGCACAAAGAAAACCTACGGTTTGGGGGAAAAGGGGAAAAATGGCCCAAAAAATTTTTTTCACAATTAGGGGCCAAACTATTAAAAGGGCACCCGGGGGAACCCCGGGGCTTTTGGGGGACGGGTTTAAATTTTGGGGCAAAAACTAATGGGGGGGCAATTATGGGGAAAACACTTTAAAAGGAGGGAATGGGGGACAAAAACGGGGAATTTTTGGGGGCCACCGGGGGGGGCCCAAGGGAATTAGGGGGAAGGCCCTTTAATTCCTCAGGGGGGGAAGGGGCCCCAAAAGGGGGGTTTGGGGGCCAACAGGGGGGTTTTGTTGGGGGAAGAAAAGGGGGGGGGCCAAGGGGGTTTGGGGAAATTTATTTTTAGGGGGGAAAAAAAATGGGGGCCCTGGGGGTTAAAATAACTTTTTTGGGGAAGGGAGGGGAAAATATAAAAGGAAGGTTAAAAAAGTTTTGGGGGAAAAACATATAATCACCAAAGGTTTTTGGGGGGGGTTTTGGGGGCCACAAAATACCCGGGCCTTAAAATTTTATAGGGAAGGCGGGGGGGCCACGGGCTTTGGGGGAACTGGCACTTTTGGGGCCGGGAAAAACCTTTAAAAAAAAAATTAAATTTTTAAATCCCTGGTCCGGCCCCTTCTTCCTCCAAAAAACCCCCCAAAACCCCAGCTCCCGGGGAGGTTCCCGGTTCCCCGAAAAAGTGGGTTTTGAAATCCAAGCCCTTTTGGGGCCAGGGGGGGGGGTCCTTTCACCTTTAAAAAGGCCCCGGCCGGACCTGGGGAACCCGGGGGGTTTGACACTTTTTTTGCGGGGAAGGGGGGCTTTTCCCAAACCCCCTTTCCCCCCTTTTTCCCCATACCAATCACTGGGCCCGTTTTGCCCCACCCGGTCAAGGCCTAACCCCCGGGGGGGGGAGGGGGGCCTAAAATTTTTAAATTCCCCAGCCCAAAAAAACCTTTTTTGGGGGGTTTTTTTTTTCTTTTAGAAAATGTTACAGAAGCCTTAGGGAAAAGGTTCCTTTGGGATCTGACAGTAGCTAATTTTCTGGCCCCTTTGTTCTGCAAAGATTTTACAAGGCGCACTTCGTTTAGTGCACTGGCGAGCTCCTTGGTGGCTGCAACACAGACTTCTGTACCCCTTTTTTTATAGCGGGCCCTTCCAAATTCACATGTTTCTCACCAAAAACCCTTAAATAAATTGAGTAAACACTCAACACTCTTTTAAAGACCCTTTTCTGCATCTCCTATTAACATAGTGGCACGGCACTGTGGGTATTGTTTTTTTTCCACAGTTAGCTTGCAAATTTCAACAAACATTTCTTAATAAGAGACTTAAAATTGAGTAAACCCCCGGGGCAACTTCAAACATTTGCAGATCCTGCTTCTTTGTTTTCATGACCCGGGTTTGGTGTCTCTTCCCTATCTTAATTATGTGTAAAGGCAAAAATCACCCTCCCAATTTTAAAAAAGAACTTTTAAAGGGAAAAATTCCCAAATTTGGTTTTTTTTTAGCTAAACCACTTACAGTATGTGCACACCTATGTTTTTTTGGTTTTAAAAGAAACCAAACATACCTTCCTCCCTGTATTCGTGTTATATAAATCAGTTTTGATCTCCTCTTCTTTCTGGGCCAAAAGAGGTAGGAGTTTTTTTTACAGTTGAAAGCCCTTTTTAAATACGTAATTTTGAAAGGGAATTTGTATAAAAGTGAAAAATTTTTTAATTCAATTCCTTTTTGCAGTTCTTTCTTTTTTGATTGAAAGGGAAAAATTAAATATTTGAAAAAGGTGAACATATTATTTAATACCTTGCATAAATTTCCTTCCAATCTGGAAATTGTTTTCTGTATGTTTTGACATAATTTTACCCTTTAAAATTTTTGACAAATTACCATAAATTTAATTGTGTCAATAAAAACAATTTTCCCCCTTTTTGGGGTTTTTTCAGGGGCCCATTTTTTATTACCCCTTTTGAACTGGGCCCCATCCAAAAAGTAAATCTAAAAGTACCCCATCTTTTTGTTTTTGATTTGATTGAAATGGAACCTCTTAAAAATTTGGGTTTTTTTTCATGCCCTTTTCAAAGGGGATTTACAGAAAAATTATGAAATACAAATGCTACGGGGTTAGAGGTTTATGTTTTTTAAAGCTTTCCCAAAATGTGAAAATTGTGGGCCTTACATTAAAAAGTGAAAAATTTTACACTGTAAAGGTGCAACCAATTGGTGCCCTAAAAGAGACATAAAAGAGTGTTCATTTATTTATTTTTAAAAGTTCTTTTTTTTTCGTAACCCATGAAAATTTGGGAACGAAATTTGACTTATTTTTTCCCCGTTAAATCTTTCTTGTAGAAACCAATTAAATGAGTGCAGTTTTTTCTGGAAAGGGTCGGGAAAAACACCCGGGTCTTAAAAATTTTAATTCCCTGTCCCCAAACCAAAAAAAAAAAAAAATTTAATGCCTTGGGGTTTTAAAAAATTAAAAGATGTTCCCCTTTTTTCGAGGTGTTTTTAAAAACTTATCACATCCCAAATCTTTTGACTTTTTTGGGTTTTTTTCCTTGAACAAAGCCTTCAAATTTTAAATTTTTTTGTTAGAAAAATTGTTTTAATTCTTTAGTTTAAGGAAAAAAGCTTTAAAATTTTTTCCCTTTTTTAAAGGGTTTTTCCCGCAAAGGGTTGTTGTGGCTTAAGTTTTGCAAAGCTTTTTTTTAAAAAATTTGGTTTCAGATGAGAGAAAATTTTTTTTAAAGTGGGGTTCTTAGAAGGGTTTCAAAGGGAAAAATTTTTCATTTAGGCTTTTTCCCAAGGGGCCCTGCTGATTGCTCATATTTAGAGCTCAGTTTAAAAAAGGTGGGGGGTTTTCCTGTTTTGACTCCCTTCAGCTGTTGTATGTTTCCCAGGAACAGATCCAGCTGGTTTTTTTTTAAATTTCACCCTTTTATTTTTCTTTTTATTTTTTTGGTAAAAAAAAAGGGCCCAATTTTGACAAAATTAAATTCATCAAAAGAAAGAGTTAAGAAAAATAACATTACCAATGCTAAAATTTTCAAACCCTTTTTAAATTGGTGGTTTTCAATGGGGAAAAGAAAAAGGGGCCCAGGTTTTTTAAAAATTTTAAAAATTGTTGATTTCCCCCCCGAGGAAGGCAGGAATATGATTGGGGTTAAAAGTGTTATTTCCGAAAAACATTCTGTTTTATATTTTTTTGTCTTCCAAAAAAAAGCCATGCCTTTTGTGCTGATATATTTAGATTTTATTTCTCATTAACTTTTGAAAAGGGCTTCTCATGACTTTTTTAACTTTTTACAAAAAAAAAATCAATCATATAACTTTTTTTTTTATTAAAGAGGCATTCCCCCTTTTTACGCTTAGGTAATAAATTGTTAGATAACTAAGGGCTTATTTGCGGTTTTTCCCAAACCCGGGAAACTAGAATGGGGGAAAAATGTAAAAAAAACTTTTTTAAAATTAAGGGGAAAACCCTTTTTAAAAAAAAAAAATTTCCAAAAATGTTTTAAAAAAAACTCATGTGGCAAAATTGGGGCCCAAAAATGTGAAAAAGGGTTTGTAAGTAATCCCGTTTTTTAAATTTTTGGGGCATCTTTTTCTAGGTAAACTCAGTGTTTTGACGGGAAATTTCTAATCCCAAAGTGTATTTTTAAATTAATTATTTTGGTTAAAATACTTTGCAAAAAGATCTTCTCTTTTATTTAAGATTTTTGAAGCTTCTTTTCATGAATTTAAAAGGGTTTTTTTTATCCTTTTTGATTATATACCCTTCCCACGATTTGGGGAAAGTTTTTCTCCCCAAAGTTTTTAAAGTTTTTAAGAATTTGGGGCCCAATTGGACAAAGGGTTTTGTCTGTTTTCGGTTTTAAAAATTAACCCCAAATGTGCCTTTTTTGGGTTGGGTAAAGGTCTTGGGCGGGTACTAATTTCCCCCAAAATCAATGTTTTTTGGATCTTGTTGTTTTAAAGCCACGAAAAAACCCAGGCCATCCCCAAAACTTTTTTTCATTTTTGGGAAAAAAATTAAAATTTTTCAAAAAATGTTTTTGTAAGTTAAAACTTTTAAAATTTCCTTCCCTAAAAACCCTTTGAAGAATAGCCTCAACCCAAACCAAAAAGTTTACCCAAGAAAGCAGTGTGGAAATAAGCAGCCCTGCTTTGTGAGTTTTTGAGGTCTACCACTTCAGAGTTGAGCTGTTGTTACTTCTAGATGCTTCAACTTCCCATTAATAGGACGTACAGCTGACCAGGACAGGTCTAGAGGAGCCAAAAAATCACAAACTGATAGTGACAAAGGTGGCTTTCTATGGCTTCATCTCACTTCCAAGTTATTTTGAGTTTTTAAAAATTTTGGGGATCCCGGGATTGGATTTTTGGGAAACCTTCCCAGTTTTTCTAGTTTCCCCAAAAATGTCACCTAGGTCAAACTTTGTTTCCATTTTGGTTTTTGCCCAGGAAGCCCCCTGGCATCCGTGATAAAGCTGTTCCAAGACACTTTTTCTTGATTAGGTTTTTCTGGGGCTTTCTAGCACTCCCCCTTTTTTTTTTTTTGTCTTTGGGGGTCCAATGATGACAACCACTTATCTCAGTTATTTAAGGAAACAAGTTTTTAGGCTGTTTTAGATTTTTGAGTTTTTTTTGAAGAAACGTGACAAATTGTTTTTTTGGGCTCAATGTGTTTTGACTGATGACATTAGCACTTTTCTAGGGGGGTTTTTTTTTCCTTTTCTTTTCTCCCTTTTCCCCTCAACTTTCTTTTGGGGTGGTCATTTCCTTTTGGGGAGAGTGCTTTTGGGGTCTCTTCTGTTCAAAAGGGAAAAATTGCGGGTTTAAATTGATAAAAACCCAAATTTTAAAATAAAACCGAAATGCCCCCATTTTTAAATTTTTAAGGAACTTTTTACTGTATTTTTGAATTTTGTGTTTTCAGTGTGAGCAAAGGGTAACAATGTTTTTTAACTTTTGACTTTAGGGTCCATTTTCTCACCATCCATACAGCTTTGCCATTTAAGGTCCATCATTTTATTTTTTTTGAAATAAATTTTGGGTACCCCATACATTTTAAAAAGACTTGCAATATTTTGGGAAAATTTTCCTTTGTTAGGGAAAAATTTTGTCATGTAACGGGATTGTTTTCTGTTTTGCATCTGGTGGTGGAAGGGGGAAAAATCTTTTTTTCCCTTTTATACTTCAAATTACATCCCGTTTTTTCACCCGTCCCTTATACTCAGTGTGTTTTTAGGTTGTTTCCCCCCAAACAGAAAAGTTATGGTTCCCAAAATTGGGGGAGCAGGGATTAAAAAAAGGGTTTCCCAAAAGGGAAAGGGGGAAAGGGGAAACTTTCACTTTATCAGCTAGTGGGCTTTGGCTAAGAAAAATTGCCAAAAAATGCAAATTTTTGGGAGTGGGGGGGGACGCTTTGGAAAAAATTTTGAAACGAAGTCCATCAAACTTCCAAAAACCAAGGGGGTGGAGTTTCCCCGGGGAAATATTAGAGTCAACAATTTGACTTATTTCCATTTTACCGGTTCTGGGGTTTACAAAAAACCGTGGGGGTGGTTGTAAACTTTTTTTTGTAAAGGTTTAAAGGGCTTCCCCTTTTTGTGGTCGAGACATACAAATACACAAATTTGGGGGCCCTTGTTTTAAAGGAAAATTTTTATATTTTTAAAATGTGTCAGAAAAGGGAAAAATTTTTTGGGAGTGATTTTAAAATTTTTTAAAATATGTGGCACAAGCAAGTAGAACATGCCACTTAGGAAAAATAAATAATAAATACATTTGTTACAAAATGTAATCATGAAAACCTGATTGCTGCATAATTTACTGTATATATAGATGGTTTACATGGCATTTATGTTGATTTTAATAGGTAATGAAGATTATATAATAATGCATAAGGTATGAAATATGCTTTCTGAGTTTTAATTACATATCTAACACTCAGCGGTTAGCTGAGAAGCTTATGACATTGACACAGACTATATCTATGGAGGGATTCATGCCCTTTATGACGAAAAGCCCCTACATTTACATACATATCAGAAAAACAGAATGTCCTTGCAACTGATGAACATTTTTTAGATTTTATAATTTTACTCCATGTGAAAGCAGCTATATTAGGCAGAAATTGCATACATTCATTATCTTAAGTTAGCATACATTACTGCATCAAAATGATAGCATCATCCCACCTCAAGCTGATAGAGGTATTTATAATTAAGCTTAATTGAAATGAAACCCAAAGATGAATAAACCTTTTGACATTTAATTGGAAGGCAGGCTGGTAGCAGATCTCTAAGAGCCAATGCTTACTAGGTAATTCCAAGCTATTTGATTGACAGCATACACCAGTAAAGTTTAACAACTTCAGAACCAAATCAATTTTGAAAGCTGAAGTGAAGGATTTGTAGATTAGAATGTTCTCTTTTTGAATACATTCAATGTTTTGTAATGCATAATCAGACGACCATGTCTAATTTGATTTAACAATTATACAGTCCTATGGATTTATTTTGCAACATTGATCATACCTATAGCCGATTGAATAACTTGTATGGATCATTCAAAGGGATTTTTTTAAATAAGATTTATTGGCTATATACTGAAAAGAAATGCAACTTTGTAATAGACTTCATGCCTAGAAAAATCACAACTGAGGCTAAAACCCCCCATGCCGTGATATTCATGACTCCCCTGAAATGTAGTAGTATAATGGGGTAGAAATGGCATGGACTAGAGTTGGCCCTGAAGTCCTAGATGCCCCACTCTCTGAGTTTAGATGCAATGCACCAGAGCATCCTTTACCTCCATGCATATCAGTGCAGAAATGGCGTGGGCTAGAAGTGATACTGATACGCTCGATATTCCTGAGTCACATGAGGAAGGAACAACTTGAGTGCGGTCTCCTACTGCACATGTGCTGGTCTCCAAAATTCCTGCCCCTTATTTGCCGACTTAGAGACATAGAGCACAGGACCAGACCAAATTATTTTGTGGCCTGTTCATGACAACATTCTCCATCTGTGATTTACAGTTTTCTGTAAAATTGTAAACATGCATTTTTGAGGTCCTCTAGAAAAGCCTATGTGCAAACTTCCATACAACAAAGGTCACGCTAAGGCCATGTTATGCTTGATAAAAAAAACAAAAAACAATGTGCTTACAAAAGTCCACAAACCAAAATGCTCTGTAGTGACTTTGAAGAAAAGTCTGTGTACAGCATTTTAATCGAAAGAATATCATAAACTCCACCAAAAACAGCAAAAAATTGTAAATCCAGATTTTAAAGGGCTTTCAAACCAACAAATAAAAAAGTGTTTGATTGGCGGTATGTCAACCGCTGGGATCTCCAATGACTTCAGGAACAGGGTCTTCTGTCCTCTAGTAGTAAAACTTTTTTGAGCATTAATTAATCTTTTTAGAAAATACTTGCTTCTATGGATTTGTGAATATTATTACAGACCATGTTGCAATACTCTAAGATATGCTCTATCTAGGGCTCAGTGTACTGTGCTGCTGTCATTGTGTTATCGAGTGTCACAGTGAAACTTTGCAGTCACCTATTCCGATGCCAATACAGCATGCTGTATTTTTCACTGTAGTCCTGGAAACTTGATAGGATGCCAGATATTATACGAATCTTGATTAATTTTTTTTTTCACGCAAAAGAACACAGTTGGTTAAGATGGCTAAACACTGAACTTGGTAAGTCGCCCTACTGTTTCAGTCAGTGGAAGTCCATTGTCTACATCTTTCAACTTGTAGTGAACACAAAGAGGAATACAAGAGGGATACATAAGGTGGAACAACAGCAATATTTTATTTTGTTTATTCATGCCTCTAACCACACCCAAGCACAACAATTCATATCAACAACCATGATATTAGTAGATATGTATAATGAATATTAACTCACTGTTCTTACAGGAAAGTCAGAAAGTCAAAGATGAAGTCTATTGTTAAGGGTGTCTCATGTTCTCTATTCTTCTCCATCCTGTCCAGACCACCATGAAAACTTCTTCCAGCCATAACTTGTCTCTGCATAATTTGATGCACAAACATCTTAGTCTCCTCTCTTTTCTAGCACCCTCCCAGCCTTTTTACTGGCCTCTGCAGCGACCATGCCATCACCTACAGGGCTCCTTATTTCTGCTCTTCTTAATGTTCTTAACAACATTGCCTGTATGTTGGAGGTTGTTTCCTGTTTGATCGCATGAGTATGATTAGCATTATTTTTATCACACCTGTATAAAACTATTGCACAGTACCATAGTAGTATGGAGAAACCTCCCTCTCAATATAGTAGGTATATGGCCATTACAAATCAGTAAAAAAGTTAAGACACAGTTCTGTGCTATAATGTTATAATTTGCTAATAGCTACATTTTCTTACATCTGTAATGTAGGGCAATATACAGCATAAGGATTAGTGTAACTGTAAATCCAGCATTGAAGTAAAACAGTAAAATAATTTACTAGTGGCTTCAGACTGTGTGAGTGACAGAGGTCCAGCCACTTCGGAAAGGGGGCGTGTCGCACCAGCCAATGGGAGAACCCAGAGGCCGCTCCAATTAGCTACAGGGACTGTATCCGGGAATCCCATTTAAACTCCCTGCTGGCTGAGTGCTGCGCCTGTGATATTTCCTGGCTGCCTAGTTTCCTTGTACTTTGTATTGTGCTGTTTACTTGTGTACCAGACCCCAGCTTGTTTACTTACCTCGGCTAGTCATCTGATTTTGTACATCGATCCCGTTTGTGTTTGACATCGGCTTGTTTACGTTTTTCTCTCTGGTTCTGTTTTGTGGCTTGGTGTTTCTGATTCTGGTTATTGACCTGGACTGTCTGACTATTCTTCCTTCTGATGGCCCCAGCACTTTAGCAGCACAGGGACTGTCACCCAGTTGGTGTCTGCCGCCCAGGGCAGCACGTCAAGTAGGCAGGGACAGTGGGCTGGGTGGCAGTCCAGTGACATTATCACAGGCCAAAACCATCACTGCTCTCCAGAAACTATGAACCCCATGACAGCTCTGGTAGAGCAGATGCAGGGGCTTATCCAGGTACTTCAAGATCTGGCGCTGTGGGTACAACAGCAGGAGACTTCCCTAAGTCAAAATGTCCCTGCACTACCTTCCCCTCCTGGGGAACCCCCTATTCAGTTGCCTGACAGGTTGTCAGGCAACAGAAAGGCTTTTCTGACATTTAGGGAAGGATATCGACTGTATTTTAGGCTCCGCTCATGTACCTCAGGCAATGAGGAGCAGAAAGTGGGAATAGTTATGTCCCTACTTCAGGGTCCCCCTCAGGAGTAGGCATTTTCTTTACTGCCTGATTTGCCAGAACTGTCTTCTGTGGACAGGTTCTTTGTCTCTTTAGGCATACTTTTTGATGACCCTGATAGGGAAGCTGTAGCCAAGGCTCAGCTGACCACATTGAGGCAGGGTCAAAAGACTGTGGAGGAGTTTGGCTCTGAATTTCGTCGCTGATGTGTTCCGTCTTTGTTGAACGACCCATCTCTTAGATGCCAGTTTAGATTAGTGTTAGCTGACCACGTGAAGGGTTTATTGGTGGCTTACCTTACCCCTGGTACTTTAGATGAGGCTATGGGACTAGCCGTTCGTCTGGACGGACGTTTTAGGGAGAGACGTCGGGAAAAGGCTTCCCCTCTGGTGGTCCACACCATGGTCCTTTCTACACCCATTGTTTCCGATTTAAACTCAGAGGAGCCCATGCAAGTGGGGGCTTCTTCTGCATTTTTGGGGGGGGGGGGGGGGGCCAAGTGACCGTGAACTACCGTCGAAACCAAAAGGGGTTGGGGTTTCAAGGGGGACATGTTGGCAGGGCTTTTCGGGAGGCCCCAAAAACCCGGAACCCGGGCCCGGGGAAAAACCCTCCAGCGCCTAGGGATTGCAAAAGGGTTAAACCTAGGCAAAAAAGAAAATTCCTTTTGTTCCAAAAATTTAAAGGCCCCTATTTAAAGGGATCTCATATTTGTCCGTCGGGGTTCGGGAAAAATTTTGGGGATTCTTCAGTTTCCCAAATTTTTTGAAAATGCACCCCCTTTCGCCAAACACTGGGCCCTACCCTGACTTCCCCTATCTGTTTCCCCTTTGGGGTTTTTGAAATTGACAATCTCCTCTGACAAGGGGCCCCTTTACAAAATTTGGTACCCTGACTCGAGGGGTTTGGGGGACCCAAATAAATACCAAAAATGATTCTATTTACATGGGGGCTCCCACGATGTTTTTGGGCTCCCCTCTTCGGGAAATTAAAACCCGGTTTTAAAACTGGAATTAAAAAAAAATTTTAAATCAAGTGGGGACAACAGGGGTTTTTGACAGAGGGCTCCCTGTCATCCCTGGGCAATACAGAGGTAAAAACCCAATTCCTTTTTTCATTCGACTTGCTCAATTTTTTTCTCAAAACAGCAAGATACTACCCTATCATAGATTCTTACGACTGTCCCTTTGCCATTGCCGGAGTGAATTTCCTAAGGGGAGTATTTAAAATCTGTCGGGGCCTTTAAAAACTGGGCCTTGAAGCAATATATTTGAAAAATTTAAACCAAAGGGGGCAAAATTTTCCGACCTTCTGTGTCCCCATGGCTGCAGGGTTTTTCCCTTTGTGGGGGAAAAAGGGATGGAGGCCTCCGTCCATGCAAAAACCACCGGGAACCCTTAATAGTTAAACGGTAAAAAAACAAAATCCTTTACCCTTGATTCCTGATCTTTTAAATCAAAATCCGGGGAGCGAAGGGGGTTTTCCAAGTTAAACCCCTTGGGGGGGGTTTCAAATAACCTCACCCGGGTATCCAAAAAAAGGGAAGGGGGAAACCGCGTTTAAACCCCCCTGGGGGGTCATTTTAAATATCTTGTTATGCCCTTTTTGGGGTTGTTAATGCTCCGGGGGTTTCTTCCAAATCGGGTTTGGAATTTTTGTTTTCCTAGAACCCTTGGTTCTTGTATGGCCCGTTACCTGATGACTTTTTTAACTATTCGAAGGTTTTTGGTCGTAAACTTTTTAAACCGTACACAAGTATTGAAAATCCTAAAAGCAAAAATATTTTTGTTTTTCAAGCTTGAAAAGGGTTTTTTTGGGTGTCGGGAAAGGGTCCTTTTTTTTAAAGTACACCCTTTAACCTAACCATTCAAATGGACCCCTGAAAATTTTAAAGCTATTCTCGAGGGGGTTCCGCCCCGTCCCCTAAAAAGGCCCTAAAAAGCGTTTCCTGGGTTTGGGCAATTATATTGTAAATTTTTTTCAAATTTTCGGCTTGGGTTTTGGCCCGGGTTACTGACTTCCCAAAAAGGGGGTTTAAAGTTCAGTAACGGGAAAACCCGAGGCCATAAAAGGCTTTTTTGAGAAACTTAAGCAGTGTTTTGGGTATCGCTCCTGTGTTTTTTTAAGGGCAGAAAATCCCAAAACCCTTTTCGTCGAAAGGGTTAATGTTTTCTGAGTTTGGTCCCGGGGGGGTCCGGGTTCTCGGGGATCACCCTACAATAAACTAACCTTCGCCCTTGGGGCCTTTCTTTTCACAAATTTTTTTCCTCAGCCAAAGGGAATTTTATAAACTTTGGGGAATTGGGAAAGTCTTTGGGTAGAGATGGGCGAATCGTTTCCTAAGGGAAGGGGGAACGTTTAAATTCGGAAAATTTTCCTTTTCGGAACGAAGCCCAAAACTTGGGGAAACTTGGGGTTGAACAAAAGTTTTCTTTTCATTATAAAAATGGCTGGGGAGAAACAGGGGTTTTACAGGGGGCAAACACCTGGGGGAAAAAAGGGCATAGCCTCCCATGACTTTGGGCAAAGATGAACCCCAATCAAAAAGCCCCGGGGCGGGATTTTTTGTACGTCACCCCGCACTATTTTGAGGACGACGCGCCGCAAAAAAGGCCTTAACACTCCCTCTCACTGTACTGCGGGGAAGTCGGCTGGGGGTGATAGCCTTTCTGAAGAACTGATTTTTAAAACGGGCGATTTTTGTGGGGTTCCCTTCGCTTGTTAAAGGGGACTTTTTCTCTGAAGGTTCTTTTTCGGGATTTTTTGGGGATTGGATCGAAATAAAAAGGGGGGGTTTGCGTCCACGCAGCGCATTTCTTCAAAAATCCAAGGGGGTTCTAACCGTTCCTGTTTATTCATTTAAAGAAACCGCTTTTTTACAATACAAAACATTTCCCATTTTTGGCTGCTAAATTCAATTGCGAAAATTTTTACACCGGGGGTTTAAATTAACCCGTTTTTTTTGCTGCTGTGCTAAAAAAAAATAAACCTTTTTTTTTTTCAACCCAAATTATATATTTTTTTTTGGTCCCCCTAATTCACAAAAAAAGGGTTTAATTTTCTTTTTTCTCTGTTTTTTGGCGTAGAAAATACGCCATTGTAACACCTAAAAAGGGCACTATTTTGGGGTTTGGCTCAATCTTTTTGGCGAAATTTTACTTCCGGGGGTTTTAATTAAGCTTTGTTTTGCGGTGTGCTGAAAAAAATAAACCGTCTTTTTCAACGCCAATATTTATATTTTTTTTGGACCAAATTTTAAAACGGGAAAAGGGTTTTAATTAAAATTTTTTATCTTTTTTGTTGTGGGGCTTAGAAAAAAACACCATTGTAACCGCACAAAGCTACAAGTTTGTGGGCTAAATTTCCCAATTGCGCAATTTACACCGGGGGTTAAATTTAAAAGCGTTTTTTTTGCTTTTTGTGCTGACAAAAATAAACCGTTTTTTTCCCAACGCCAAATATATATTTTTTTTTTGGTAGCCAAATTCCACAAGAAAAGGGTTTAAATTTAAAAATTTTATCTCTTGTTTGGGGGCGTAGAAAATACGCCATTGTAACCGCTACAAAGCTACTATTTTGGTGGTGGCTCAATTCTATTCCCTTTTTTAAACACCCCGGGGTTAATTAAGGGCTTTGGGTTTTGCTGGTGTCTACAAAAATAAACCCTTTTTCAACCCCAAATAAATATTTTTTTTTTGATGGGAAATTTCACAAGCAAATTTAATTTAACAATTTTATCTCGGGGGTTGTGTGGGGGAAAAAAAATACGCCTTTGGTAACACCCTACAAAGCTACTATTTTGGGGTGGTCAATTCTTTTGGCCAATTTTAAAACCGGGGGTTAATTTAAGCGTTTTTTTGGCTGGTGTGCACAAAATAAACCGTCTTTTAAAACCCCAAAATAATTATTTTTTTTGGGGTAGCCAAATTTTAAACAAAAAAAGGGTTTAAATTCCCAATTTTATCTCTTTTTTTTGGGGTAAAAAAATTACCCTTTGAAACACGCTACAAAGCTACTAGTTTGTGGGGGCCAATTCTATTCGAAATTTTACTTCCGGGGGTTAAATTAAAGGGCGTTTTTTTGCGGGTGTCTGACAAAAAATAAACCGCTTTTTCAAGGGCCAAATTTTAATTTTTTTTTTTGGTAGCCAAATTCACAAGAAAAAGGTTTTTTTAAAATTTTTAATCTTTTGGGTTGTGTGGCGTAGAAAATAACGCCTTTTGTAACACCTACAAACTAACAAGTTTGTGGGGGCTCAATCAGTTGCCAATTTACATCCGGGTTTAAATTTTAAGCGTTGTTTTGCGGGGTTCCCTGCAAAAAAACCCGGTTTTTTTCAACGCCAAAATATATTTTTTTTTTGGAAAGCCAAATTCACAAGCAAAGGGTTTAAATTTTAAATTTTTAAATCCCCTTTTGTTTGGCGTAAAAATACGCCATTTAACCCCCAACAAAGCTACTATTTTTGGGGTTTGGCTAAATTTCTTTGCGTTTTTTTCATCCAGGGGTTAAAATTAAGCGTTTTTTGCTGGGTGCTGCAAAAATAAACCGCCCTTTTTAAACGCCAAAATAAAAATTTTTTTTTGGTAGCCTAATTCACAAGCAAAGGTTAATTAAAATTTTTATCTCTTGTTGTGTGGGGTTAAAAAATACGCCATTGTAACCGCCAAACCCTACTTTTTTTGGGGTGGCTAAATTTTCTATTGCGAAATTTTAAACCTCCGGGGGTTTAAATTTAAAGGCGTTTTTTTTGCGGGTTTTCTGAAAAAAAAAACCGCCTTTTTAAAACCCAAAAATATTTTTTTTTTTTTGGGGAGCCTAATTTCACAAGCAAAGGTTTTTTAAATTTTATCCTTTTTGTGGGCGTAAAAAAAACCCGCCATTGTAACACGCTACAAACACTAGTTTTGGTGGCTCATTCTTTTGCGAAATTTTCCCATCCGGGGGTTAATTAACTTTTTTTTGGGCGGGGTGCTGACAAAAAAAAAACCCTTTTTTAAACCCCAAAAATTTTTAAATTTTTTTTTTTTGGTACCTAATTCACAAGAAAAGGGTTAAATTAAAATTTTAAATCTCTGTTGTGTGGGTAAAAAATACGCCATTGAAACCCCGCTACAAACCCTACAATTTTGTGGGGGCCTCAATTCTTTTTTCGCTTTTTACACCCGGGGGGTTTTTTAACTTTGTTTTGCGGGTGTGCTGACAAAAAAAAACCTTCTTTTTCAACGCCAATATAATTTTTTTTTGGTAGCCAAATTCACAAGCAAAGGTAATTACAATTTTTTCTCTTGTTGGGTGGCTTTAGAAAATACGCCATTGTAATCCCTACAAAGCACAGTTTTGTGGGCTAAATTTCTTTTGCGCTTTTTACACCCAAGGGGTTAATTAAGCGTTTTTTGCTGGTTTTGCTGACAAAAAAAAACCCGCCCTTTTTCAACCCCAAAATATATAAATTTTTTTTGGGAAAGCCTAATTCAAAAGCAATTTTTAATTACAATTTTATCTCTTTTTTGTGTGGCGTAGAAAATACGCCATTGTAACACGCTACAAACTACTAGTTTGTGGTGGCCCCAATTTTTTTGCCTTTTTTTACATCCAGGGGTTAATAAGCGTTGTTTTGCTGCGGGTGCTGAAAAAAAAAAACCGCTTTTCAACACCGAAATATATACATTTTCTTGTAAAATTTTCACAACAAAGGGTTTAAATTTTAAGCCTTTTGTTTTTTTTCCCTTTTAGAAAAAACACACAGGGGGCTTGTAAACGACACATAAAAAAAAATTTTTTCCTGGCCATTTGTGGAGCGAAATTTTAAACCCAAGGGGTTTAAACCCAACCCTTTTTTAACGGGGGTTCATTTGGAGGCCCCCAAAAAAGGTTATTTTTTCATATAAAATTTTGTTTTAAAAAAACAGTGTCTTTTTCATTTTAAAAACAAACAGTATGTCAGCAAGGGGAGGGCAGGTTCTGAAACGCGATTTGGCAGGGGCAAAAACTTTCTGAAACGGGCCCGGGTCGCAGCACAGCAAGGGGACTCCAGCAGGGGTCCCCTCGGGGGGCCCCAAAACCCCTGCATCTAGGGGCCGGGGGTTGTTCAGAAACCCCAAAGGGTTCTTGTTTGGGTTTGGGACAAAGGTCTTCCTCTTCCCCCCAATGACATCTGAAAACCCCCAAAAGAGGGCCCGGTTTGGAACCTCAGCCCACAACACTTTTTGGCTTTCCCGGGGGAGGGGGGGCCCCAGCCGGCCCTCCCCTTTCCCCTCACCCCCGCCTCTGTCCCATCCATTTTCCCTCGCCGGGGACTACTATGGGGCTGGGCCAGCCCTTTTTTATTTTTTTTTTTTTTTTTTTTTAAAGCGAGGATGAACATTTGGGGGGGGGCACCCACACAAATTTTCCCGCAAAAAGGGGGCCAAAAATATCCCCAGCTTTTTGCAGGGCGGAAAAGTATAAAATGTGGAGATGGCTTGGGAGTCATGGTGAAAAGGTCCCCTCGGTTACCAAGACCGGTTTTAAAGGACAGTATTTGACGATGAAACACAAATAGATGATAAAGTAGCCGACCGCATTTGGGGGAGCGGGGTGAAGAAAAGGGCTTCATCATCGTCGGGAAAAAGAGGGCGTCACTTGCGCGTCAGGCAGCGGGGCAGCCAGCAAGTGGTTTGGGGGCCGTGATTCAGCGGGGTAGCAGCGTGTGGGGTGGGGACCCCCAAGGGGCCAGGGGGTAAAAACCCCCTTTTCGCGGGCCCCAAGACAGTCGGCACAGGGCTCAGCGAGGAAAGGGGCGGCAATTTCACTCAGTGGGGAGGGGTTGGGGGCGGAAAATCACAAATTTGGGCCCGGTGTGACGTTCTTTGCTAAACACCGGGGGAAACCCGGGAATTTTTGGGTATATGTAAAATCTGTGGGCAAAATAAAGCGGGGCCAGGGAGAAAACGGGGCACAAGGGCCCTGCGTAAACACACAGGGGCACCACCGGGGGGCCGGGGAAAACGTGGCTCAAAGTGGGGGGTCCACCCCTGCCGCTCCCGCAGCGAAAGGGGCCGGGGGCACGCCCCATTTCACCAGTAAAGGGCCCACCACCTTGCAGAAGGAAAGCTGTTTCCTTTGAAAAATCCTCCCCCGGGGTCCAAATCCCTCCTCTCCCCCGCTACTCATGGCCCCCGCAGCCCCGTTCAGAGAGGCGTTTGGGTTAAAGAGCAACGTATGGCGCCCAAACCCAAATCCAAAGGGTTTGCAGCAGCTGACCGTGCCCTGCCCAATTTGGGGGGGTATTTGCAGCCCCCTCCTTTCCAAATGGGGACTCTGCACCATTCAGAAAACAAAGGGCTTGTGCCGGGCCCCGAGATGGAATTCCAAGCCGTAATTTTTTTTTCCAAAAAGGAAAGTCCCAGCATTTCCCTAAAAAATGTAGAAAAAGGGGGGAAAGCCCCTTGACCCTTATGGGGTTTTGCCCAAAGGGAAACGGCAGCGCAAACCTCGGGAGCTGAAACACGGCGGGGCCAGTACATTTTTTTTTAATTTTGCCCACGGGAAATGTGTTCCCCTGCCCGGGGCACACCAACAATTTGGGAAACGGGAACCCGCTTTCCCCCTCCATTTGCCCAAACTGCTCCCCCCCTTCCCCCAATGTCCCCCCTCCTCCTCCCCCAAACCAACCACCACCATCTACCCCCGCCCACAAGTACTGCTCCATCAAAAAATTTGGTGGGGCACAGCGGGGGCCCACGCGTTAAACCCCCTAGCTTCCCCTCGGCAACGAAGTCACACAGGGGAGGAACTAGCTCCGCGTAAATGCAGCAAAAATCGTTTGTGTGGTTTTTCCCGCGCCAACTGAAAATGGGAACCATGGTGAGGGACAATGGGGAACATGGGCCCCGCCTGCCCCAGGGGGGAATGGTCCTTGCGCCCTGAAAGGGCCCCCCGTGTTTCAATCGGGTTGAAAAAAGGTTCCTAAAGTTTTCCCCGATCTTCAAACAATTTGAAAATGGCCAGGAAACTTGCATGAAATTTATCCATTCGTACAAAGCCGGGAAAACACCCCCTAAATTTGAAAGGGGCAGAACGGCCCCCCCCAAACCCGCTCTGTATTGATGTTTCCCCCCCCCCGCTGGAATTCCACCTGCACATGTTGGGACCGACTGTATGAACAAAAAAAGGGCCCTTTAAAATTTTTTGATGATCCAGGGAGACCGAAGTACTTTCCCCCCGTGTAACTTTGGGTGTCAACCCTGGCAGCTCATCCCTGACACCTGCCGTTTGTTGAGGCCATTTCCCAGGGGGCCCACGTTTTTTGTCAGTCGCCAAAGGGCTACGGGTGAATAACGTCATTCCCGCTTCATGTCCTTGGGAAAAGATGCTGAAAAATTGTCTGGGGAGGGGCTGGAGATGTGGCGACTACATCTCGTGGCCCCCCCCCCCCCCCAAATGTCCGGGGGACTAAATGGAGGAGGGGGGAGGAGGGGGACATTGGGGCAGAAGCCTTGTTTTGGTAAATAGTGGGTTTTCTACCCAGGTGAAAAGAGAGGAAGGGGAAAGGACAGGTGGAGGTGGAAGGAGATGAGGGAAAACAGGGAGATGACTCCCCAAACACCGTGGCAGTATACAGTGGAAAGGAGGCAGGGGGCCCCTCGGAAATCCCCTTGGGGCAGATGTCCCCAGCTGCTTTTTGCCTGGCTGTGCCCCCGGGAAAAATCAGCATCCGCGAGGGTGACTTCTGGCTCTCCCCCCTATTGGGCCCTCGCTAACCCCTTTCCAAAAAAGGGGGCCTTTTTCCCCACTATTGGGGAGGGGAAACAAATCAAATTTTCTATAGGGGAAATTTTCCGGAATTTAGTTGGCCCCTGCCTATGGCGGCATCGTCCCTCCTCTGACAGGTCTGACCGGGGGGTTTTCCCCACCCCTCACGGACTACTGCCCGCGGGTGCTTTGGGGAAGGGGGGGGGGTAACATACCAGCTCCACACATAACCTAATCTGGTCACTAATAGCAGCTTTCCCCACCCGCCCAGTGAGGAGGGGAAATCACCAGCCCGGGAGCAGCAGGAAAATGGGGCAATTTCCCCGAACCAACATTTGGCCCACCCTTGGGCAGCAAATCGCCCCCCCATTTAGAAGAACCGCCCGGACACGGGCACCAAACTGATGTGTGGGCCCCAACTTGCCGAGTTTTGCATGGGAGAAACGGGCCTTTCCCCGGGCCCTAGTTGGGATCAGAGCGGGTGTTTTATGCCGGGGCCAAACGTTACCCCAAGGAGGGAAACCCCCTTTTCCACCGGGGAAAAGTTGCGACGACCTTTGGGCAAGTTTAAACAGCGTGGGCGGCCAGGGTTTTTCCCCAAAAACCCTTTCCCCTTTGGCTTCATCCGGTTTTAAAACTACCTCCCCCCACCACTTTCTAAGCCGCCCCCCCCGCCTGTTTCCAACATCTGCTGATAGGTTTTTTCCATTGCCTACCACCGCTTTTCCAGGGCCCGGTTTTTGGCCCCCCCCTCAACGCTCTTCTTTTGCCACCAAAAAGCTCCCTGCTGCCCCGCGCTGTTTCTGTTGCCGGGCATCCACACTGTGTCATTTTGCCCTCTCGGGCCCGGTACTGGTTTTTTCCACCCCCCAAATGTCATTGTGCCCCTCTGACCTCATGCTGTTTCCCTGCATCACCCCCACCCGGGCATTGTCCAAAAGGCCCGACCTCATGCCCGCTGCCGCCGTGACCCTTTCCCCTCCCCATCATTGTGCCCCTCTGTGGGCCCAAAACAATTTTTTCCACCTGCAAAAGCATTGGGGGCCTCTCTCCCGACCCCCATGCGCCCCCCTTGACTTTCCCGGCGTGCCCTCCACACTGTGTCATTGTGCCCAAAAGTCTGAAACCCCAACTTTCTGCCGTGGCTGCGGCCGGGGGCCCCCACACTTGGCCAAATCCTGTTTTTTGCCACCCCAGAATTTTTCATTGTGCCACTGTCCCCAACCCCCATGCTGCTGATTTGGTTTTTTTCTGGGCCCTGCCCCCCACACTGTGTCAAATTGGGGCCACTGTCCCGACCCTTAAAACCCCTGCTGTTTCTCCTCCGTGCCCCCCACACTTGTCCTTTTTAAACCCCTCTTTTGGGCCCACTCCTTTTTTGCCAGCTCCAGGGAATTTTGGGCATTGGGGCCACTGCCCGACCTCATGCTGCTGCACCTGAAAACCCACACTGGTCCTTGGCCACTCCCTGCGGCCCCGGATGTTTTTTTTTCCCCCTTCCAGAATGTCATTGTGGGCCCCTTCCCACCTCAAAGCGGGGTGGCTGCGCCGTCACCCCCCCAAACCCGGGCACTAATTTTGCCACCTGGAAAACTCTCAGTTTTTTTTTTCCGCTTTTCGGGCCCTGACTTTTTTCAGGCCAACGTTCCTGCTTCAGTTTTTTGGGCGTTTTTTGCCCCCATAAATTTCCCAGGGCATTTTATAGTGAAGCGTTTTTAAGAGCCGGGGGGCATCCCTGTGCGTGTCCCTACTAAAACACAACATTGTATGAAACCAAACCCAAACTCCCCTCGCATAATTTAAAACAGGCAAAACGTTTTACAGCCCCTGCAAGGGCCCGTGCAGCCCGGAAATACCCCCTTTTTAAAAGGGGATTTCGTCCGAATAATTCGGAAAAAACAATTTTTTCGGAAAATTTGGCAAGTGACCGAATTTGAATTTTTGGGGAAAAAATTCGCCCATCTCTAGTCATTGGCTATTAAATGGGCCTTCGAGGAATGGCGCCACTTCCTCGAAGGTGCCCAGCATCAAGTCACAGTCCTTACTGATCATAAGAACCTTACCTTTTTAGAGAATGCTAAAAGGTTGAATCCACGTCCGGCACGTTGGGCATTATTTTTTTACACATTTCAACTTTGTTGTTACTTACAGACCGGGTTCTAAGAATGTTAAAGCCGATGCGCTATCTAGAAACTTCTGTGCCAGCCACGCTTCCCAGGAGGATCCAGTACCTATATTGCCCAAGGAGACTGTTGTGTCAGTTATTTCCCGTGATTTAGCCACAGATATTAAGACCCACCAGGATATGAGACCTGCTAACTGTCCTGTTTCTAAGGTCTTTGTCCCCACTCAGCTCCGGCTAAGATTAATAAAAGAATTTCATGATTCTGTTTTATCTGGACATCCTGGAGTGTCTGGCACAAAAAGGCTTATTTCTCGTATTTACTGGTGGCCGTCATTATCTCGTGATGATGAGGCCTATGTGGCATCTTGTGAAGTCAGCGCTCAGGCTAAGGTTCCCAGAAATCGTCCTCCTGGTGAACTTTACCCTCTACCTATACCTGAACATCCGTGGACCCATATTTCCATGGATTTCATGATGGACCTTCCTCCTTCGGAGGGCAAAACGGTTATTTGAGTGGTGGTGGACCGTTTCAGCAAAATGTGTCATCTTGTTCCTTTAAGGGAGTTACCGTCGTCCAAAAAACTTGCTGAACTGTTTATAAAACATATTGTCAAACTGCATGGTTTACCGGAGAATATTGTTTGTGACAGAGGGGTTCAGTTCGTGTCTTGGTTTTGGAGAGCCCTTTGCAAGGTTCTGGGTATCAACCTGTCCTTCTCTTTTGCCTTCCACCCAGAGACTAATTGGCAGACAGAGAGGGTAAATCAAATAGTAACTCAAAAACTTTGTTGTTATGTATCTGATCAGCAGGTAGACTGGGTAAAGTACTTACCTTTGACAGAATTTGCAGGGGCAGTATCCGGGAATCCCATTTAAACTCCCTGCTGGCTGAGTGCTGCGCCTGTGATATTTCCTGGCTCCCTAGCTTCCTTGTATTTTGTATTGTGCTGTTTACTTGTGTACTTACCTCGGCTTGTCATCTGATTTTGTTCTCAACTCCCATTCGTGTTTGACCTCGGCTTGTTTATGTTTTTCTCTCTGGTTCTGATTTGTGGCTAGGCATTTCTGATTCTGCTTATTGACCTGGACTGTTTGACTATTCTTCCTCTGACGGCCCCAGCACTTTAGCATCGCAGGGACTGTCTCCCAGTTGGTGTCTGCCGCCTAGGGGAGCATGTCAAGTAGGCAGGGACAGTGGGCTGGGTTCCAGTCAGGGCTCACTGTGCCTCCCTTGATGTGACACTATCTCTCTGTCACTCTCACTTTACCTCTTTCCTTCTCCTTCTCCTCCCCTCTCCATAGACTTTTATGGGCAGCATGTAACCTGACATCTTGGTGAGCTGATAAAATCAAAACAGATTTTAGCAGGAAGAAAAAAGTCAGGAGACATGGAGATAAAAAAGTGGTTTATAGGTGGTAAAAGAGGTTTTTTTCTAATGAGATATACTGTCGTACTAAGTTTCTTACAATCGATTTTAGTACTAAAGTTTTGCTAACAATGCCCATTTTAATGAAAAACAAGTTTTATCAGTTCAACTAGTCATATCTTAGAAAAGATGTTGTAGACAAGTGTTGCTCAATGTTTCAAAGCCAAGTACTCCCAATTTAAAGGACATGAAAACACCCTCCAGGCCATGATCATACATTATATTTAATGCACAATATATGAATATAAAAACCATAATTACTGACACAGGAGCTGTATAAATACCTGTTTCTAGAAGAATACATTTAAAACACAATGTTTCATCAATACTAACTCTTAGCCAGTGTAGAGTTAGACTTTACAGTCTGGCGCATTTTAGAACTGTCTAAATTTACACCTTCAATTTGTTGGCTTACTTTATTCCACTAACTGTGGCAAAATGTTGGTATATTTTTTGGTGCATGTTGTTGCATGTTAAGTAGTGTTGAGCGATTGAGTTGGATATCGTGGATCGTTCGATAGTCGATAGTCGGCCGCTATCGATTTAGGTTTTCGATAGTGAGCATCGATTATGCGCGGGATGACCATTAAAGTCTATGGGAGAGAGCAACAACACCTTCATTATTACACCCTAACAAGGCTGGTGAAGATGAAATTAACATCCTCAACAGATCTAATGGATACGTGCGACATCATTAGGCAACAAACTTAGGTTATAAAGTAACAGAAAAAAAGTCACAGGGGACCATTTTTACTATCCTGTCTTGTACCTCAGCCTGACCCTTAAACATGCATAACCCACTAATTAAAAGTGACTGATAGGCAGTATGATTGAACCATCATGTTACTTGAACTGGACATTGAATATCCATGTCCTGGAACGCTGCATGAGCCCCAAACACTGAATGACCCCCACATTTTTAAAAAGTTGCCAGGAAAAGGAGTCTTTCAACCACATCTTTAGGTTTACACTGGACAATGACTATACATGTCCTGGGACACAGACATGAGTCCAAACCTGCATGACCCCCATTTAAAAAGTGCCGGAAAAAAGGAGTCTTTCAACCACCATTTTAGTTTCACTGGACATTGAATTTACCCAGTCCCTGGGGCCACCGCAGAGCCACAAACCTGCATGACCCCCACATTTAAAATGTGCCGGAAAAAGGAGTCTTTCAACCACCATTTTTTTTTCACTGGACATTGACTATAATCCTGTTCTGGGGCCACAGCATGAGCCCAAAACCTGCATGACACCCCACATTTAAAAAGTGCCGCGAAAAAGGAGTCTTTCAACCACCATTTAGTTTCATTGGGTCAGTGATTATACCTGTCCTGGACACAGGCATGAGCCAAAAATGCATGTCCCCCACATTTAAAAAGTGCCGGAAAAAAAGGAGTCTTTCAACACCAATTTTTGTTTCACTGGACATTGACCTATACCTGTCATGGGCCACCGCATGAGCCCCAAACCTGCATGACCCCCACTTTAAAAAGTGACGGAAAAAGGAGTCTTTAATCCACCATTTTAGTTGAACTGGACATTGACTATTCCTGTCTGGGCAACAGCATTGAGCCCAAAACCTGCTATGACCCACACATTTAAAAAAAGTGCCGGAAACAAGGTGTCTTTCAATCCACCATTCTTTGTTTAACTGGACATTGACTATACCTGTCTTGGGCCTCAGGAATGACCAGGGCCGGTAGTTTACGTGGGTGCGGTTTGATGGATGAAATCGCCATAGGATGGAGTCCATCATCTATTAACCCCCTCCAACCACGCAGGTTAAATGACCTGATGACGCCAGAGCAACGAAACACTGTCGTGCTGTAGCAGAGTGCGGAAGCAGGAAAGTTGGGAGAACTCCAGCCTTCCTCTGTACTCAGTCAATTACTGGGTATAGCTTGCCCTACAGTATGAGTGTGGACAATTGAGCTTCACTAGGAAATACTGGTGGTTAACGACTTACTGTTACACCCAGGTGCCCTTTATCTTGGAATCTCTTTTTCTCATTTTACTCTACGTTGTGGAGGAAATGGTCTCTGTTAATTTGTTCTCTGTCCGTGCATCCACTTAATCAATGTCCTCTGAATAACCTACATCTGGTCATGTTTTCCTGTACCTCCATGTACAATTCAGAGGAATTTTTTTTACATGATAATTTGCACATGCAAGTTTTTTTAGTTCTTTAATTCTAGTAAATACTTTTTTTAAAATAGGTGATGGATTCCCTCCTTGTTTTTGTTTCTCTTTTATTCATTGTATTATATGGGTTGTCTCATTACAGGGATTGATAGCTATGTTTAAGATCTGAAAAATCAAGTCAGTTTACAATTTTGTTGTTCATTAACAGTGTCATCCTATTCCTGTTTATGTAGCACCATCACCCTTGTGCCACTCTTGACAATGTGAGAAAACAAATGTCTGTTAGAAACAACTTTTTTTAGACATAGACTGTTGTATAGCTGCTGTCACAGCTAAATGCCCCAAAAAATTCTAAAGCAAAGACCCTTTGAGCCACTTTGTCAGTTGAAAGAACAAAATGGTCTGTTAGAATCAAAATTTTTTTTATAAATAGGACCTGTAGGTTAGTGCTGCTATTTCAAAGCAGCATGGACCCAAAAATTATTTAAAAAATGAATTCTCAGCCACGGTTAAAAATAAGCATGCATGTGTGAGGGAGAAATGCCACTTAGAAGCCAATTCTGTTACAAAGGGACAATGGAATATTTGCTGTTTCTCACAGCAACATTGACCAAAAAATATAAATCTGACTTCTCAGCCACTATTAAAATTGTGAGGGAGAATGCCATTAGAAGCACATTTCTGTTCCAAAAGGGGACCATAATTATAGCTGTATTGACAGCAAATGACCCCAAAAATTATTAAATATGACTTCTCAGCCACTATTAAAAATTGTGAGGGGAAATGCACTTTCGAAGTCACATTTATGTTCCAAAGGCCTGATTATTGCTGTATCTAACAGCAACAGCCTCAAATCCATTGATCAAGCGAACTTCTTAGATAAAGTGGAGTAAATGGTATCGGTGTTGTCAGTAACGTGCTGTCTTTTACAGTCAACTCACAGCAAAACCAGCAAAATGAACTGTTGGGAAAAAAAAAAAAAAAGAGAATAAAAATTTGCAGTAGTAAGAAATGATTTCATGAAAAAAAAGTTTTTCAGAAGGTCCATTTCTGTTTGAAAAGGAATGTGAAGTAGGTGGCAACTAATGGTGACCTCGGCAATTGGGGCACAACATCATCAGAGATCAATGCCGTGATTCATATGATGAAATAAGTCAAACGATCCACATTAATCTGTTGGAAAGCCGGATGGTTTGTACTGGAATGACTCATCCCGCTGTGTGAAGGTCGCTCTGATTATGAAGCTGGCTGCTGGGCAGGACAACCACCTCTATGGGTGGACGAGCCAGCTCGGGCCATTCGGCTCCATTTTGGATCCCAGAAGTCTTTTGGGGTCCGGAACAATTGCAAAACATCGGTGTTGAGAAGCAGATAGTCGATGCACTCATGATTTAAGCTGATCTGCTGTGTGTTGATGTGTGGCCCTGCATTGCATGCGTCCTGTGCGTGGTAAACAAAGATTGCCAGAGGTCAACCATTAGGCTTCTGCCACCTTGCCTGATGCTGCCGCTACGCCTACTTGGGCACCTCTACTGCTGTCACGTCGCTGATGTTGTTCAACAGTGGGACATTTGGGGAACGTGAAGAAGACGCACAGATGTCTCCAGTTGTTCAATCCAGCAAGGTCTCCATTTCCTGCATTTTACTCTCTATTTTGGTGTGGGTGGAAGGAAAAGTGCTGATTTTTGTTTTGTACCCGGGGATCAGGAGGGTGGACAACCCAGTAAAATGTTGTTTCATTTTGATGGCCTTAATGCGAGGATCATGTTGGAGGAGGAAATGGAGCCATCAAGCACTCATGTGGACGAGATGTTGCTTGATTTCCCAAAGCTCTGGGTCGAGGTGCACTAGCAAACTGTCTTCTTCATCTTCCTACTCCGCCTCAAATTCGCGGCCAACTCTTTCCAAAGCAAGGGAAGTCGGTAACTCGGTTTGTCTAGGAATACCTCCTCCTCCTACCTCCATCCTCTCCTCCTCCTCGCTGCATCGGCACTGCTTCAACACAGCCTTGACTTTGCCTGAGATGATGCACCCGAGAGCTGAGCGCCACCTTGCAATAGCTCTGGACCCCAGATCACTGCCTAATGAAGACCGATGAAATTGTGAAACTGTCGGGCCTTGAGGATTTGACGGAGAGAAAAGGATCCGTGTCAGCATCTGTGTCCGTATCCTACTCTCGTCGCGGGCGGGACCTGTGTTCAGAGTGTCCAACGATTCGTTCCAGAACTAAGATCACCACAATGCTCATTGCTGGGCAAGGGATTGTCCATCACTGACCATTTTGGTGGCTTCTTCAAAACTGGCAAGGATGGTGCAGAGCTCTTTCACCTGCAATCACTCTCGGTGGTTCAACACCCCGAGGTCCGACCGCTGCTTCTCAGGCCATGTGGTCATTTCGTAACTGCGGTTTAATGGAATTGCGCTGCTCGCCACAATCGCTGGAGCTCATGTGGTGGGTGGACTTTCCAGGTGTTGCCAACGTAACAATGAGACGGTTGACGGGGAGGACGACTGACGATGCAACGAAGCCAGGCGGGGGAACGAAGCATGGGTGCGAACGCGGAAGTGCGAACTCGACCTGAGGCCTTCTTCAGCAGCAGTCCAGACACGGGTAGCTCCTTTATAAAATTTCGGGACGACAAGGTTCATGACATGTGCCAGGCAAGGGATGTGCTCCAAGCCTACGATTCTTAAGGAGCAGGCACAGCAGATTTCGCGCCGTATATCGCACATCACCTTGCATGGCACAAGGTTCTTGTCACCCAGCCAGCGCTCGGTCTCGTTGCTTATGAAAGCGTCCACAGCTCATGACATGTGTGTGGACGGGCTCCAAGGGCAGATTAATATTCAAAATGGCTGGTGTCTCTGGGCACGTGATGCCACCTGAGGACCTTGGGGGAAGAGCCCTGCACCATACCTGCGGTTTTGAAAGAGCGTGCGCCAGAGCATGAGAGCACCGTCACCCCAAGAGACATACCCAGCTCACCAGTGAGCTGTCACAGAGATTTAGCGCGCTTGGCGTGCTTACTAGCAATGTGTCGGTGGTTGAGATGGACTTTTTCCGGACCTGATGCGGACAACGCGCTTGAAATTTTAGATGACACCGTGCTGGCCAGGCAAGGGCGCCCTTTTCTGGCCAAAGAAATTGGCCTGCGCGGCATTTCTGGTTTGGGGGGGCAAGCGAGGGGCCATAACGTGGCGGAGGATCAACCATCTGTGTCCACCAGAGGTGAAAGGCAACATTTCAAGGCCAAAAGCCGGCAATGACCGAACATTCAGTCTTTTTTCTTTGGTATGGTTTGGTTTAATGTTTTTATTCTGATCACAAAACTGGAAGGACAGAAGGGCTGGCTGCTTGGACTGGCCGCTGTACGGCTTGTGCAGTCGTCAAATTGCGGAAGGAGAAGGGGTAGGATGGGTCTCTGGTGGTTGCTGGTGGACTCGGGCGGACGGTGGAGGATGAAGCGGGAGGCTGATCCCTGATCCATGACTATGAGAGGGACTTGGGCAGCTGAGAAACGCTTGGTGGTTGGCGGTGGAGGAGGTGCGGAGACGAGGGTGTGGCTGTGGTTGGAGGCCCGGCGTCGGTCTGGCTCTTTTGTTGGCCAAGGGTTCCCTACATTTTCAACTCATGCATTTCGTGCAATGTGACTAGACATGTTTGTGGTGGTTTAAACCACTTAAGGTTCTTGCATTTACTTATGCGTTACGGGCAAAGGCGGGCTTATGAACATCGCTGGGTGGAAATCAGAGGCTTTGCTCAAAGAAGGACCAGGCTTGAAGTGTCCTGGACCTTTTTGACGGCGATATAGCGAGGAGCGGGGTTTGCGCTGGAACGTGGCTGGCGGAATCATATCAGCGGAATTCTGACTCCCGCCCTCTCCCTTTTTTGTGGTCGGGACCCGTATTGACCTACCCATCGTCTTCTCCTCCGTCAAATGATGACGTGTACAAAGCAAAATTATGCGGAAAAAAGACCAGGATGGATCCGCAATGTCGTCATCATCATCATCATCAACACAAGGTGACTTGGTCGTCATGACTTTCTGCATCCAGAAGCTGCGGGCTACAGCAGGGGCACTTCAAGGCGTTGCCGACCGCCCGGGATTCTTGCCGATTGACGGGCTTCCTTCACCTCCTCCTGATGGATTCATAATCTGGGCGTCAGAGAGAGAAAATCATCCTTTTGGCCTCTTGATCTTTTAACATGACCTTCTGACCCAACAGCATTTTGTCCTCTAAGAGGGTCTTCAGAAAATGGTTTATACCAGTGTGGGTACAGAGTGACAATTTGGGCTGCTTCATGTTGGGGTCAGATGCTGATGATGTGATGACGACATTTGTGGCCGGTGGACTGCGAGTCGTGGAGGTAAGACTGCTGTAGAAGGTTGCATTAAGCATGAAGGACAGATTGGCGACGATGTTCGTTTACTTAGATTCACAGGGACACTGACCCTGCGATGGAAAGGACCTGACGGTCCTGCAATATGACGATCCGCTGCATGAGTGTATTGTAGCAGCACTTGGAAGGAGCACCTTCTCTCGTACTCTACCTCCAGTGCTACCCCCACTCTTTGCTCTATTACCACCGGCATTCGCTTCCATGTTCAGAGTATAAAAATTTGAGAAGGTATGGAATAGTTTTGGTACGTATTCTTATTAAAAGACAGCAAATTACAGCTATCTCTAATCCCTCTAATCAAACAAAATATTGCTGGATTCAAATTTATCTGCAAGGTGTCTAGTCAACAATCTGGAAAACTGGGCAAAAGTCCAAAAAACAACAGTAATCTGTTATGTTTGATATAATAAACTGTATTTTTTGCACCTATAAATTCACCTGTGGTGAATATAGAATTGCTGTTTTAAGATTTACGTAGATGCTGAGTCCCAAAGAACAGTGCTGGGTGCGCCAAAAGTCAAAAACACGTAACTGTTATGTTTTGAATAATAAACGGTATTTTTTGCACCTTTCAATTCACCTGTGGGTGAATATAGAATTACTGTTTTTAAGATTTACGTAGATGCTGCGTCAATGAACAGTGATGGGGACAAAAGTCAAAAAACACGTAACTGTTATGTTTTGATATAATAAACGGTATTTTTTGCACCTTTCAATTCCCCTGTGGTGAATATAGAATTGCTGTTTTAAGATTTACGTAGATGCAGCGTCAATGAAAAAGTGCTGGGTGCGCAAAAGTCAAAAAACACATAACTGTTATGTTTTGATATAATAAACGGTTTTTTTTTGCACCTTTCAATTCACCTGTGGTGATATTAAAATTGCTTTTTTAAGATTTACGTAGATGCTGCGTCAATGAACAGTGCTGGGTGAGAAAAAGTAAAAAAACACGTAACTGTTTTGTTTTGATATAATAAACGGTATTTTTTGCACCTTTCAATTCACCTGTGGTGAATATAGAATTACTGTTTTTAAGATTTAAACGTAGATGCTGCGTCAATGAACATTGCTGGGTGCGAAAAAGTCATAAAACACGTCCCTGTTATGTTTTGATATAATAAACGGTATTTTTTGCACCTTTCAATTCACCTGTGGTGAATATGAATTTTTTGTTTTAAGTTTTTACGTAGATGCTGCGTCAATGAACAGTGCTGGTGCGAAAAAGTCAAAAAACACGTAACGTTAATGTTTTGTATAATAAACGGTATTTTTTTGCACCTTTCAATTCACCTGTGGTGAATATAGAATTGCTGTTTTAAGATTTACGTAGATTGCTGCGTCAATGAACAGTGCGGGGTGCGCAAAAAGTCAAAAAACACGTAACTGTGAGTTTCGTACGATACACGGTATTTTTGGCAACAAACAACCTGTGCTGACTACAAGATTGCTGGATTGAAATTTAAGTGCAAGGTGGATATATCAACAGTCACAGGTGTAATGGGTAAAATTAAAACACCAAATCTAAAATGTATACTGATAACAAAAGTGGATTTTTGCAGCTAACAAAGAGACCTGCAGTTACTAGAAATGATGTGTATCCAATATAAGTTCAGGCTGCCCAATATCCAGGAAATATTTCAATAGCAAACTGTTAAAAATAAAGATATTCCACTACAATGTCTACACTAAGTCTTGGGGGAACTTTATCCAGTGTTTTTTATAGATAGAGCTTGTCTGTGTTCGCCCGCGGGGCCCCCCCCCGCTCCCACCGCCGTGAATTTACAGCGTAGATGCTGCTTTAAAATTCTCTAGCTAACTACATAAAATGTTCAAATCTCTAATCTAACTAAATTGGAAGGATCAACAGCTAATATAGAGGTTTCTCTGTCAGAAATAGACTAATTCGCGGAGCTTTTTGGGCCACGGGCAGAGCCCCAAGGTCCTATCCCTATGAGACGCTGAGAGAACCAGAGGCTGAAACAGGAAACGCTGTTCTATGTAAAACGAGGTCATGTGATTTTTTCCAGCCAATCGCAACCATACACATCCCAGTCATGACGTCGCACACACATCTCACCCTGCTCTATTCTGAATCTCATTTTTCTGGCCGCCAAAATTACAGGAAGCGCCGAAACGGGCGATCTTAATAGATGATGCACAGATTTTTTAACCTTAATTTTTCGCAAAGATCTGGGAAATTTCAATCACCATAAAAACCTTGCCGATTTCAACTTTGTCGATAAAAATCGCTCAACACTAATCATTATACATAGTGAAACGAGTGCTGCATCAACTTGGGCTGAAAGGCGCTCTGCCAGGAAGAAGCCATTACTCCAAAAGAAACATATAAAAGCCAGATAAATATTTGCAAATGCATAAAGGAACAAAGACCTACATTTTTTGAGACATGTACTGTGGTCTGACAAAGTTAAAGTTGAACTGTTTGGCCATAATGACCATCATTACGTTTGGAGGAAAAAGGGAGAAGCTTGGAAGCCTAAAAACACCATCCCAACTGCGAAACACGTGGGTGGCATCATCATGTTGTGGGGTTGTTATCCTGCAGGAGGGACTGGTGCACTTCACAAAATATATGGCATCATGAGGAAAGAAGATTATGTGGCAATACCGAAGAAACATCTCAAGATATCAGCCAGGAAGTTAAAGCATAGGAGAAAATAGGTCTTCCAAAGTGACAGTGACCCGAAGCTTACTGCCAAACTGATTACAAAGTGGCTTAGGGACAACCAAGTCAATGTTTTGGAGTGGCCATCACAAAGCCCTGATCTCAATCCTGTTGAAAATTTATAAGCAAAGCTGAAAAGGCAGGTGAGAGCAAGGCGACCTACAAACATGGATGAGTTACACCAGTTCTGTCAGGAGGAATGGGCCAACATTTCTAACTCTTGTGAGAAGCTTGTGAAGGATATCCAAAACGTTTGTCCCAAGTCAAACACTTTAAGGGCAATGCTATCTAATGCTACTAATGAATAGTGTGTAAACTTTTGACTTTGCAGAAAGTAATAAAAATGCCTGAAATTATCTCTCTCATTATTCTGGCATTTGTCAAATATAAAAAAATTTTGTTTATCCTAATTGACCAAAATGGGTAAGGTTTATTCTGATTTCATGTCAGACAATGAGAAAAACATGCATAGATGTCTTTTTATATAGTGTATGTAAACTTCTGGTTTCAACTGTAATGCATATAAGCAGGGAGAAAATATCACCATACTGTTATTAACCAAAACAAGACCAATATTATCAATTATACCGTTATACAAAGATCAAATAATACCGCCACATCATGACCTCATATCACTACCACACAATGAGTGAATAATACCACCATATTGTTCTTGAATATAAACCATTACACTACTATCAATATTCTCACTATTCAGTGGCTGTACAGTAGTATATACCAGTTGTAAACAGGCACTCTGCAGACATATATTACTGCCATACAATGACTATATAGGGGTGGATACCAGTTGTACACAGGCGTCCTACAGATATTTAAGTGATTACAGTGCAGTCACATGGTGACTCACAGGTGATGTTTTCTCTGTCCAAAGTCCTTTCCCTTCCCTTTTCTTATCCATCCACCTCAGGCTACCATGATGATTTCTCCCAGCCTAACTAGTACCTAAAGAATTTACCACATTTCCCACTTTTCCAGCACCTTTTTACAAACTCCCAATGGGGTGATAGGTGAATGTAAGGGAGATATGGTGTGATAGGTGGGGGTTGTATTTCGTGTTGGCACTAGGCCACATAACAACATGGTGGGGGCAAAACGCTGGAGTGTGGGTGCAATCCTTAGCTCACAGGCACAATCTCCTGAGGTGAGACAGAGGATCAACTTTATACTCTGTCCCTTGCACCTTCAGAAGATTAGCGGCAGCCATGACCTTTAGGGGGTGTAGGATGGATGGAGTTTAGTAGTAACATGGTTATTATAGTCCTCTGTTGTTCTACATTGGACTACATTGGAATAATTGGACTACGTTTGACCAGAATTTAATCTATGTCTTGAATAAAATGGGCAACTAGGCCTGTTTTGGGAGTTTTTATTTCACTAAATAGTTTTTTTTCTGTTATTTCTTTTTTTTTTATTATTTTATTCCAGTGTTAGTAATGAATGTATCTGATATATGCCTCTGTATTACAATCCCTGGAGCTTGGTGTCAGCCAACAGTGTTTATCTTCACCACAAGGTGAGGACATACAAAAAGTGAAATCAACAGCACAAACCCAGGAATTCTGCCTTCCAGGAATCCAGGACTGTCCCACAGAATCCTGGACGGCTGAGAGGTATGATTTAACACTAACTCTATCTAGTAAACAGAACTCTTTAACTGCAATGCACAAAATGGCAGGCCCTCATATGCCTGTAGTCCCGCCCTTATCCTAACCATGGTGCCTCATAGTCTCCTGGTTTGTTTCATGCTGCATGTTCCACTGGTTCATAAAGAACCAGTGCCTTAGTAAAAGGTGCATACACACGATATTATTATTATTAGTATTATTATTTATTTTAAAGAACCATTAATTCCAGGGTGCAGTACATTTGAGGGGGTTTACGTAAATATTATATGTCAAACAGATTACAATGGCAACAATAAATGGCTAAAAACTGGTACAAAGAGAGGACCCTTTCCATTAAGGCTTACAATCTACAAGGGAGGAGGAAAGAGCAGATTTTTACCTAGGAGAGAGGTGAGTCAAACAGGCAGCAGGGTTTAGGATGGTTTGGAGGGGAGCAAAAGTGCTAGATGGGAGGCTCAGATAAGGATGTTGCAGTAGTCTAGGTGGGAGATGACAAGGGCATTGACCAGTATTTTTGTAATATCAGGGTTAAGAAATGAGTGGAAATTAGTGGATTTTTGAATTGTTTTTCAGGTGGAGGTGGCAAGCAGAGGTAAGGGCTTCGATGTGTGGTTTGAAGGACAGAAAGGAGTCAAGCATTATCCGAAGGAAGCGGACTTGCAGGACCGGTGGGAGTGTAAAGCCATTGACTGTAATTGAGAGATCAGATGGGAGAATAAACAGTGGAAAGAAGATAAATTCAGTTTTCTCAACATTTAGTTTTAGGGGGCGGGAGAAGAAGAAGGAGTATGTGGACAAAAGACAGTCTGGGATCCTGGAGAGCAGAGAGTCAACATCTGGGTCGGAGATGTAAAGTTGGGTGTCATCAATATACATATGATACTGAAAGCCATGTGATGGTATGAACTGACCCAGGCCAAGAGTGTAGATAGAGAAGAGTAGAGGACCCAGGATTGACCCCTGAGAGACACCAACAGAGAGAGGGTTAGAAAAGGTGGTGCGAGAGTGAGAGACAATAAATGTCCCATCCATCAGTGAAGTTTAAGGAGATCCAGGAAAGGGCAAAGATGCTAAGGGATGAGAGGAATTGTAGCAGGAGGGAGTGGTCGATAGTGTCAATGGTCTAAGAGGAGAAGTACAGAGTAGTGGTGTAAGGCTTTAGCGGTTAATTGGTGACTGGGTTAAGGCAGTTTCTGTATAAAAGTGGGATCATAAACCAGATTGCAGTGGGTAAAGAAGAGAGTTGGATGAGTGATGAAAGGACAGTTCAAAATAGACGTGCTGTTAAAGGAGTTTAGAGGCAAACAGAAGCTTTGAGATAATTGGGCATGGAGGCATGGTCAAGAGATTCTTAAGGATGGGTATGATGATAGCCTGTTTAAAGGAGGAATGGAAGATTCCAAAGGTTAATGATAGGTTGTGAAAATGTGTCAGGGCTGGGATGATAACAGTGGAGAATCAGGTTAAGGGGGAAGATCATTGTGCAGGTATATACAGTAGGTGGGCAGTGGGGACTGTGCAAATATAGAGGTGGACATTGAGGACTGTAGGGTGAAGCTTTCTCTGATGAGGTTGATCTTGTTTAGGAAGTGAGTGAAATCATCTGATGAGAGGAGTGATGGGAAAGGAGGTGCGGGGGATGGAGAAGAACGTTGAAGGTGTTAAATAATTGTATAGGGTTGTGAAGGAGAGATCAGTATCACTCTGAAAAAGGTAAGAAACAGCTAAACAAGGAATATTTTAGTTATTTTAAATATTTAAATTATCTGTCTGCTGCAGGTCCCCATTTGAACGGAAGTCGCCAAGCCATTGGTAGATGGGTTCTTACAGTTTTAATCAAACTCAAACTTTGCTTAGAATTGTTTTGGACGTGCTGATCATGTTTCGAGGTTTTTAATAAAAGGTGCATAGTCATCATCATCATAATGTACAATAAATATATACTATACATACATTCAAAATCATTTGTAAACTGGTCCCACTTTCTACACCTGCAGCAGAAACCTAACTGAGAAAATGTTTTCTCTCTCCTCCCACCTCCTGCCCTAACACTTAAAGGGGATGTATCGCTTCCTTACTTCGGCTGATTCACAC
This sequence comes from Phyllomedusa bahiana, assembly GCA_025379985.1. Classification (NCBI taxonomy): domain Eukaryota; kingdom Metazoa; phylum Chordata; class Amphibia; order Anura; family Hylidae; genus Phyllomedusa; species Phyllomedusa bahiana. The sequence continues at coordinate 59,899 of JAODAL010018154.1, forward strand.
TGCTCTTAGCTTCTCAACTCTGTGAATGCAGGGGCGTTTCTTCCCATCCCAGCTGGATGACATCATCCCCCCTTCACTGCTGGCCTGAGACTCCCCCCCTCCCTCTGAGTCCACATTCAACTGTGTCTCTCCCTATCAGTCTTATTTTATAAGATCTGTATTCATACCACAGGTTTGCATTCAATCTAATCTGAGCACTGATCTCTCACAGCTGGAGATATATTACAGCTTTCTAAAAATTGGCACAGATCTGCGTGAATGCAGGAGATTTTAGGCACAGGGACAAAACTGTCATGTTTTCTCATTGTACAATCTGCTGCAGTCTGTTTCTGCTAGGTGTGGAGACAGAAAATGCTACGGCCCCTAAATCTGAGTCAGAGACACAGCTCCGTGAAGCGACCCAGGGGCTGTACAGAATGTAAATGAGCTCTCAGCTAGTGAATTGCAAGGAGGAGGGATTAGACCCACAATGGATATCAATGTAAATAAAAACACAAGATAAGGGACACTGTAAGAACAAGGCAGCTTTGCTAATGACATCCAATTGCAAAGTTGCTTGTTTTCACTGTCCCCTTATTCTGAAGCCATTTAATGAAACGATAACACCCCTTTAAGATGTACCCCCAATCTGAACTGCATAAGGGGAAGACCAAAAATCGTAGCACCAATTGCAAGCACTCTAAAGGGAAGGAGGGAGAGTAAAAAATAAAATAACACTTCCCATGCACAGTATTTTAAACTAAGTATGTGTATGTGATTAAAGGTGATTAAATCAATGGTTTCTTTTCAGGTTCACAGGTCTGCTTTCAACATATTGTTTCAAGTAATTAGGGACAGGAATCTGTCTTGCTCTCTTTTTCTGTTGTGAAAGATGGGAAGCTTAGTATATTAGATTTTTGCTTCTTTTTCCAGTGAGACTACATCATGTTTGTGTTCCTATTTCTTTTTTATGTACAAAGGGCCTCTCCATTTCCTAGAAAGCGTGGTTATATAAGCTTCAGATCCTCATTGAGTAAGGTTGAAGGGGTCATAGGTCATAACAGGGCATCACTTTTAGACAACCTCTCTTCAGCTGTTCATGTTCACTGTGGAAACTGTTCTGAGCGTACATCCACTTGAGACTATCCACAAGCCACTCATCATTCTCTAAGGACTTATACTGTTGACTCTTCTGACATTGGATCCAGCTTCCCTTTAAGCCCCCAAGATATGGAGACTTAAAGACATTCATTCAAAGGGAAGAAATCCTATTGCTGCTATTCTCTCCATAAAGGCAAATATACTCCAAACAAAACAAGAAAAAAACTGCACTTCTGCCCTCTATTCACCTGCTGAAATCATTGCATTTGTCTAAAAAACATAAGGCTATTGTGCTGCTGAGAAACACTGCTGCTCAATGATAGAGCTATTACACAAACAAATCTGGAGATTCTCACTCCAGACCTGTGGTGATATAAAATATTTTATCAGGTTAACCTGTACTTTGTCAGCATAGAAGAAATACACAAAGTCATTATGGTCCACCACAGTTACTTAATAGAAGTCAATGCATATGTTCCACTGACATTTCTTTAAATACTTGTATAAATATTATTAAAGAGGTTGTCTCACTACAAGGATTGCTTTTTATGTTAAAGATCTTGCAGAAACAAGTCACTTTGCAATATCTGTCCATCAACACTGCACTACCTATTCCTGGATATCCCCTCTTGTATAGGCTGCATCAGCTCCTCAGGTCGCTATAGCTACAGACCTGTTCAATCTCTCACGATAGGCTGCCAGTACTGATTGCTATAGCTACAAACCTGGCTTATACTGCAGCCTAGTGGAAGACAGTAAACACACCCCTGAATTCAAAGTGAAACCAGGAAAAACAGGACTGAGGTAAGATGAATCAATGTAGTGAGACAACCCCTTTAATGTTATGTGAACCTGTCCCTTTTTTTGGGTAGATACCGTTTCATCTAAGCTTGTAAAAGAAAATCCAGGTAAGGGGCATCTGGAACTCACATTTTTTAATCTGCCCCAGCCCTAACTCTAACCATACCCCTAACTGTAGATTAGGATCAGTTAGGATTTTTACATCTTTTTAAGGTTAATTTAGCTTGTGGGTCCATCTCCATGATTTGGTTCCAATTCCACAGCCAATTAGGCTGGAAAAGTCAGATGGAAGTGACGTTGGAACAACACTGCCACTGGACTCAGAAGTGCTACGGAGACATAGGTTCCTGGATATGCTGTGGGTGGTTCAATAGCAGTGATTACAGCACAACTCCAACAATGCCATGTGAACATACCCTTAGAAGATGCAGTGTGTATTATATGGGTCCGTTTTCAACCCTTAGGTGCTGACCTTTTCTTTTTTGTAGGATCAAATGGGATATCCAGGAAACTGATTTACTTCTGAAAAAAAAAACAACAACATTTTTTAAAATTCACTATGCCTGTCATTCACCAGGTCATGCTTTTAGGTCTCTTAACCACCATACATGCCAACTCTCCAGTTTTTGGCGGGGGGTTTTCCCGCTATTTTGGGGTCCCTCCCGCCCTCCCGGGGGAGTTGGCATTCCTCCCCGCCCCCTGCAGGCGGGGGGGTCCTTTAAATTACCGCCGGCGCAAGGTAGCGCTGGTGCGCTACTTTGCGCCGCGGGATGCTCCTACAGGCGGGGTGAAGCGGCGGCAGCGGCCTCTCACCCGCCGCGGTCTCACTGTGCGGGGGGAGGAGGAGGGATCGCTCCTCTCCTCCCGCTTCCCTGTATGTACGGCGTCTGTGGCGCCTTTGCATACAGGTCAGCGGCGCAGGGGGAAGGGGAAACGCGCGGCTGCTGGGGAGTAAACGCGCGGGCTGCTCTCACTCCCCTGCGCCGCTGAGGAGATCGGTCGGGAGCTGGCCACGCTGCAGGAGCTGGTAAGGTAAGTGGATTTTATTATTTATTTGTATTAGCTTTGGGGGGCTCTCTACCTGGCAACAGAGGGGGAAACTACCTGGCAACAGAGGGGGAAACTACCTGGCAACAGAGGGGGAAACTACTGGCAACAGAGGGGGCACTACCTGGCAACAGAGGGGACTTTCATGGCAAAAAGAGGGGGCACTACCTGGCAACAGAGGGGACATCTACCTGGCAACATAGGGGCACTACTGGCAACAGAGGGGAATCTACCTGGCTAACAAAGGGGGCATACCTGGCAACAGAGGGGGCACTACCTGGCAACAGAGGGGACACTACCTGGCAACAAAGGGGGCACTACCTGGCTAACACATGGGGGCACTACCTGGCAACAGAGGGGGCACTACCTGGCAAAAGGGTGAACTACCTGGCAACAAAGGGGGCACTACCTGGCTAACAGATGGGGGCACTACCGGGCAAACATAGGGGGAACTACCTGGCAACACAGGGGACACTACCTGGCAACAGAGGGGGCATCTGGCAACAAAGGGGCACTACTGGCTAACAGAGGGGGGCACTACCTGGCTAACAGATGGGGGCACTCCCTGGCTAACAGAGGGGGCACTACCTGGCTAACAGAGGGGACTCCCTGGCAACAGAGGGGGAAATCTACCTGGCAACAGAGGGGGCATCACCTGGCAAAAAAGGGGGGCACTACCTGGCTAACAAATGGGGGCACTATCTGGCAACAGGGGGGGCACTCCCTGGCAACAGAGGGGGCACTACCTGGCACCAAAGGGGGCACTACCCGGCCTACCGATGGGGGCACTACCTGGCAACAGAGGGGGCACTACTGGCAACAGAGGGGGCACTACCTGGCAACAGAGGGGACATCTCCCTGGCAAACAGATGGGGGCACTACCTGGCAACAGAGGGGGGTACTACCTGGCTAACAGATGGGGGCACCTACCTGGCAACAGAGGGGGCACTACCGGCAACAGGGGGATAACAGTTGGGGGGTACTACCTGGCTAACAGATGGGGGTACTACCTGGCTAAACAGATGGGGGCACTACTGGCAACGAGGGGGCACTACCTGGAAAACAAAAGGGGGGGCCCTACCTGGCAAACAGATGGGGGCACCTACCTGGCAAACAGATGGGGGCACCTACCGGGGTGGACAATGGGGAACTACCTGGAAAAACACATGGGGGCACTACCTGGAAAACAGATGGGGGTACTACCTGGCTAACAGATGGGGGCACTACCTGGCAACCGAGGGGGCACTACCTGGCAACAGAGGGGACATCTACCTGGCAACAGAGGGGACATCTACCTGGCAAACAGATGGGGGCACCTACCTGGCTAACAATGGGGGCCCCTTTCCCTGGCTGACAATGGGGGCCCCTCCCTGGCTAACAATGGGGGGACCTACCTGGTAACAATGGGGGGGGCACCTACCTGGCTAAACAATGGGGGGCACTACCTGGCAACAATGGGGGCATCTACGTGGCTACAAATTTGGCTCTACCTGGCTACAGTGGGGGCATCTACTTTGCTACAAGGGGCATCTAAAACCTGTAAGGGGCACTACCGGGTTATGGGGGGGCTACTCCCTGGCTATAAGGGCATCTACTGGCTTTCTTCAAAGCCGTTTTTGCAGTTGGTGGAGTGGGGTGTGGCTTTTTTGAAGGGGCGTGGCATACAACAAGATGGGCGGTCCATGCAAATTTTTGACGCGGCGCGCGTAGCGGCGCCGCCACTACATTCTCCTGCTTTTTCATTTTCGAAAGTTGGCAACTATGCTTAACACTTGAAATGCAGGAAATGTCACTTTGGTCATACCCTCAGCCAGCCGTAAGATGTATTCACACCTCATTTCTGCCGACATTGCAGGTACCCATCAGGATATCATAAAAATCAGTATTCTGACATACAGCATTGCAGAGCCATAGAATATCATTAAAAGCAAACATTAATCTTATTTGGGAAATACATTTGCTTTACCAAAAACCACTGTCCCCCCTGAAGGGATCCCTGACCACTGTGCCACCCAGTGAGATAGCTTCTGGCCATTGCTTTTGGAAAGGGACTAAACAGAGAGGTGAGATTATAGAAATAGCTAAACTTGCTGTGTTCTGCTGTTTCCATAATGCACATAGAAGTGAATGGGGTCAAGCTCGGGGCCGGACATGGGGGGCGCAGCCCCTTTAAGGGGAGGCCCCTCATGACCCGGCGCGCCGACAGTGAGGAGAACGTGGGGGGAGGAGCCAAGCGCGGCGTGCGGGGAGGCGCCGACTTATAAACGGCACTCGCGCCGCGCGGGCTCAATTGCGCAGGGGAGAACCAGTGAAGCAGTCCCACCCACCCGCCCGAAGGTAGTGGGGGGGGGGGGGTGTGGGGACGGTTTGAGGTCACGAAGGGTCTTCTATCTGGAGTGTGGAGGGGCAATGTTGCTGAAGGAATGTCGCAGTGGCATGGCGGGTTGGGGTCCTTGGAGTCGGTGAAAGTAGTTGGGGGGAGTCAGGCTCTGCTTGTCTCCAAATTGGTGATGGAACGGCCTGGCGAAGGTTTGGGCTCCGCAGGGCATCGGCCTTGGGAGCAGGTTATGGAGGAAATAGCCGTCTGAGATGGCTCTGGGTGCCCTGAAGCCGGGGGTTTGACGGCTGGGGGCAAGGACGTGGAAAAAGGTGGATGGTTCGCCAGGCCCCGGTAGGACTTTGCATCTGGGCTCCAAGGACCTCAGCCCCAATTGGTTGCTGGGTTTCGGGCGTATGGGTACTGGGATACTCATTCGCTTTATGATGACTGTTTATGTTTGTATTGTTAATAAAATGGCTGCTGTGGCCAAATTTATCCAAGCCTAGGTCTCTGTGTCTTTATTGGTGATGCAGGGAGGGGGGGTGAGGGGAGGCGAGGTTATCTTTGGTCAAGTGGCAACGAGGAATAGGCGCTGCTCAGGGTCAATGAAAGCAATGAATTGCAACAATCTACGTGGTTTCTCTCACTTCAACTCACTTCTATCAGAGAAATAAAAACAGTGGATAACATAAGCATGGTGTTCCGTAATCCCAGTAATCTCTCTGATCAGTTCCTGCCTGAATTCTGCAGCCATGGGACCATCTCACTAGGTGGAATTAGGAGGTCTTTTGATCGCTGATTTTGAAGGTAGATGTAGGTCCCAGAGGATATGGGGATATGTCATAAATATCGAGGATATGAGTATTCTTTTAATGATTCATAATGCAGATAACCATAAAATAAATTATATTATATTTTCTAATTTGTAGTCCAAATGTTTGCCGGTCATCGAGCACGCAGACCAAGCTGATGTACAGTAAATGGTTACGAATGGTCTGGTGTGACACTTGGGTGCCTCTTACTGCCCTTAAAAGTGACTGGAGTTGTGTGGCATTCATCATCTGGTTCCGCAGGGCATTGTTTCATCATTGTGTGATGTAGTCAAAGGACGTCCACTTCTTCGCCTTTCTGTGACTCTTCCAGTCTCTCTGTATCTCTGTGGCAACCTCTTGATGATACTCAGTGGCCACTTCCGCCTGAGAGCATCCTGCTTGAACCCTTGCAATGGCGAGTTACTGTTAATCAGCTGTAAGGTGTTATCTTAGTCTCATGATGTAAAAAATGTGAAAAGCAGTATGAGGAGGACTCTTTAAATCCCAATTCAAACTAATCCACTAAACTTATTGGGCAATTTAGGGATCAAACACCTGTTGTGAATTTTGCCATTAAGCTCCTTGTTAGGGATCATCAAGTTGTGCAACAAGTACTGAAACACTGAACAGTTGGACATGTGCATTCTAAAGTTAAGAGATGATCTCATTTAGTGCATTTAAAAACAATGTCAAGACATTTTGGGCCACATGTATGAAAACTGTTTAGGTCTAAAACTCACTTTTTTGCCCATAGGTTAATAAAACCTGAGTTTTAGACTTAACAGTTTTCATACATGTGGCCCTTTATGTTCATCCTGAAATTTTCAAATTTCAAAAGTCAAATACCGTATATACTCGAGTATAAGCCGACCTGAGTATAAGCCGAGGCACCTACTTTTGCCCCAAAAAACGGGAAAACTTATTGACTCGAGTATAAGCCTAGGGTAAAAAATGCAGCGGCTACTGGTAAATTTTAAAAATAAAAATGGAAACCAATAAAAATACATAGGCAGTTTAATGTCCCCCATAGGCAATTATAGGCAGATATATGGCCCTATATGCAGGTATAGGCAGGTATATGTCCCCCATAAGCAGATTATAGGCAGGTATATGGCCCTATAGGCAGGTAATAGGCAGGTATATGGCCCCATAGGCAGGTATAGGGCAGGTATAGGCGCTGTAGGCAGGTATAGGGCAGGTATAGGCAGCTGTAGGCAGGTATAGGGCAGGTATAGGGCCGGCTGTAGGCAGCTGTAGGCAGTTATAGGGCAGGTATAGGCCCCGCTGTAGGCAGGTATGGGGCAGGTATAGGCAGCTGTAGGCAGGTATAGGGCAGGTATAGGCAGCTGTAGGCAGGTATAAGGCCGGCTGTAGGCAGGTATAGGCAGCTGTCGGCAGGTATAGGGCAGGTAGTGGCTGCTGATGGCAGGTATAGGGCCGGCTGTAGGCAGGTATAGGCAGCTGTAGGCAGGTATAGGGCAGGCATAAGCAGCTGAGGGCAGGTATAGGGCAGGTATAAGGCCGGCTGTAGGCAGGTATAGGCAGCTGTAGGCAGGTATAGGGCAGGTATAGGCAGCTGTAGGCAGGTATAGGGCAGGTATAGGGCCGGCTGTAGGCAGCTGTAGGCAGGTATAGGGCAGGTATAGGGTCGGCTGTAGGCAGGTATAGGGCAGGTATAGGCAGCTGTAGGCAGGTATAGGGCAGGTATAGGCAGCTGTAGGCAGGTATAGGGCCGGCTGTAGGCAGGTATAGGCAGCTGTAGGTATAGGGCAGGTATAGGCAGCTGTAGGCAGGTATAGGGCCGGCTGTAGGCAGGTATAGGCAGCTGTAGGCAGGTATAGGGCAAGTATAGGCAGCTGAGGGCAGGTATAGGGCAGGTATAGGGCCGGCTGTAGGCAGGTATAGGCAGCTGTAGGCAGGTATAGGGCAGGTATAGGCAGCTGAGGGCAGGTATAGGGCAGGTATAGGGCCGGCTGTAGGCAGGTATAGGCAGCTGTAGGCAGGTATAGGGCCGGCTGTAGGCAGGTATAGGCAGCTGTAGGCAGGTATAGGCAGTTTAATAAAATTAAAAAAACAATCACTTACCTGACTCCCTGGCTCCATCTCCCTCGCCGCTCCGCCTCCGCGCTGTCCGCCTCCCGCGCGCTGTCCTGGGGTCTTCTCGGCACAGGCGGGTGACGTCCTCAGGCCGCCCGGAGGCCACTGCGGAGCACGGAGCGCTCGCTCTGTGCCCCGCAGTGGCATACCTTCACCTATATGCGCTCCGGAGGAGTCGCATGTAGGTGAAGGGATCGCGGACAGTGCCCGGACCACAGCAGCGTCCGGACACTGTGCGCTCACTCGGCCTTCAGTTATATGCGCTCCCTGAGGAGTCGCATATAACTGAAGCGTCCCTGTCGGCACTCGGGCCATCGCAGCGCTCGAGCGCCGACAGTGACTCGAGTATAAGCCGAGGGGAGATTTTTCAGCACAATTTTTGTGCTGAAAAACTCGGCTTATACTCGAGTATATACGGTATCCCTAAATATTTGTGAGTAGTGTGTTTTTGGTAATAGTCTTTATTTACCTTTGCCTAATCGGTATGGTGAGACTAATTACAAAATCAGACAGCTTCATATTAATGTCTGTTTCAGCTAAAGCCAGGTTCATATCTGCGTTGGGGGCTCTTTTCAGAAGCTCCCTTGCAGAGGCAGCAGCAGACTACATGACAGATACCAATGGCACCCAATGTACCCCAATGACTACAATAGGGTCTATCAGGTTTTCGTCATGCTGTAAATTTAATAGAAAAAATAACACTGCATGCTGCACTATTTTTTTTTTTTTTATAATTTTTGATGGATTCTGAGACATTGAATGTAACCTCCGTTGCAGATATACCAAGCGTTAGAATTAGTGTCGGACTGGGATACCTATGGCACATCATTGAAACTTCATTCTGGAGGCCCACCAGTGGAATTGATCCTGGGGGCATACCCCACAGCTACTGCACATGCCTCTTACATTCTGCTTCTTGCTTTCTCTCTGCCTCTCTGCCTTTTCCAAGGATGTATATGCAGTTTAAAAGCAACTCCAGGTGTGCCAGGAGCCCAACAAGTGTTTCCTTTTTTCCCATGTGGGCCAGTTCGAGCCTGGTTAGAATCCAGCAATAGAAATGCTTCAGATTTTGTGTATCACAAAAGATTTGCAGCAATTCCACAGATAGATCCGCAAAAGCAAATCTGGTTTTTAGGGCACATTTGTCACTGCCAAATTCTTGTGGGAATTATGGTAAATTGTTTTGCATAAGGTTGTGAGGATTATGTAAATTGTTAGGGTAGGAATAGATGCAACTCCCAATGGCCCTTGAGTTTGCAAGCATCTTGAGCAGTCGTTGCTGTTTGCATCAGAGGCGGGATTATCGGCTGCACCATGGCCGCGCTGTGCTTCCTACCCTTAGGTGTAAATTGTTGTTTTAAGTATAGGTAATAATAAAAGTAAAGCATTAGTTGATTTAATACAGAGAAAAATAGAGTTTAATTTTGCCTATGGCAAAATTGTTAATAAGATATATGTGCTTCCTACCCTTAAAACACCAAAATTAGCAACAATTTGATTGTGGATTTGTTGCGGTTTTTAATTTCCCTATTGCAGTCAATAGAGAAAAGCAGCATCATATCTGCAACATAGACTGTCATGGTGCAAATTGAAAATCCACAATTTGCAGCATTTGGATGAAAAGTCTTAAAATCTCAATCACATTGCTTTTACTGTTAATATGCAGCATAGAGGTATGCACACTATATGAAGCATCATTAGGCAAACTGCAGTGGATAGAGCATTGATATCACTATTAATGCCAAATCACAAATTCAGCTCTGTTACGTGAAGGAATTTTACATGGTCACACTGTTAGTATTAGCATTTCAAAGTGATGTGGCAGCTTTTTATAAAAAAAAATGCAAAGAGGCATTTTGTGAATCTTGTTGAACTTTTGTTCCCCGATAAATAAAACCTGACAATGTGATTACTCTGGCTTCTTGGGAGACACTGCTACACTTTATACTATCCCACTAAGAAAAAGGACTGGATGAGTTAGGGTATGGGTGAGGTGCAAATGAGCCTATCCAATTCAAAGAGAGCAGGGTCACCTAGGTCAACAGGGACATAAGCTTGGGTTATCCAAGTCATTCTTAGGCCAATTAGCTAGATTTACCCCCCAGGCTGACAGTTCTCAACTCCCTTGTTGTTTATTAGAAAAGAACTATACATTCTATAAAACCTCTAAGAAATCATAAAGAAATATCCCATCATAATAATAGTTATATGCCTATTGAACTTCATAGAAACCTAAATATATAGATGAAATAAAGCTCTGTATTTTATGGTGACCGGAAAACTCCTGTATTTGTTGTAGCTTTTTAACAATGCCGAACCAAAATGAGTCTTCTCTTGTGTTCACACATTCAGGATATGATGATTACTGAAATTCTCATCAAATTGGTTAACATTCCACATCCCATGCAAGTGAATTTTATACACCGGCCACCTGCACCCAAAAAAAAAAAAATCACACAAAATAGAGTCTGCATAGTTGATTTTAAAACCATTAGCATTCTCATCATTTAAAGGCCGAATTTAGCCCCATTGCATTAAGCACATAAAGAGTTAAATCACATTATTATGACCACTTCCTCGTTCACCGTTGGTAGCAGGTGGCTCATAAAGTTAGTTACATGTTGTGAGCTGGCTTGGTTGGTACATTAGGGGCGACATTTATGATTTTTGGTGCCCAGGCGCCATTTTTCTTGTGCGCATTAGTAGCGTAGAATGTGCCTGAATCTATTAACCTTTTCTACTGCGGGTCATAGATTTAGCACTTTCTAGCTACAAAGCGACACTTTTAGCTCAGGTAAACCACTTTTAAAGAGGTTTACCTGTTCCAGCAGTAATGCGCCTGGATTTGCTGATAAACAGTCATAAATGTGTAGCTTCATCTGGTTGTAGTGAGACACACATCCAGCACGCCCCCCGACGCTGATCTCAGGCATACCACCTACAATACTTAGATATTGTTGCAGACCAAGTACGCCACTCCATGGCACTGATATTCCTCAATGGCAATGGCCTATTTCAGCAGGATAATGTCACCCACTATACAGCAAAAATTGTTCAGGAATGTTTTGAGGAAGATGACAAAGGCTACGTCTACACTGCAATGTTTAAATGCCGTCCAAAATCCGACGGCGTTTTAACATTGCTGTACCACTGCTTTTGACACATGCCTTAGTTGGTTTTCAGATTTCCCAGTACATGGGCTACACAAGAAACCGACAAGTATCCGATGGAAGACAGAACATGTTCTACTTTCCACCAGATGGCCGGCGGCTTCAGTAGAAAACCAGCACTAATTTTCTATTGAAGTCTACAGCATGTTGGGTACAATCGGATTTTCAAAATACTGAATCCGCTGAAATCCGATGAGAATCTAGTGCTGTGTAGAAATAGCCAACAAGTTCAAAGTGTTAACTTGTCCTCTACATTCTCCAGATCTCAGTTTGTTTAAGCATCTATTGATTGTTCTTAAAAAACAGGTCTGACCCATGATTGCTATACCTCACAATTTACAGAGTTTAAATGATCTTCGTGGGAATACACCATTAATGGAGGTCCTTTAATGGGTGGACAACTTTACATAACTTGTATGTGCTTGTAAGTAGAAGGGAGTTCTGCATTGAATGTATGTTTGTGGGGGAGAAATACATACTGCACCCGGTAATCTAAAATTTACATCAAAACGTCTAGCTCTTGGAAGTTCATCGGGTACTCATATCCCCATTTTACTTAACCAGAAGGACTGTGTGTGCTGCATATATTGTACTCCAAGCCACATTTTTTCTTATTGAAATCGCTAAAAGTTTCTTTATAATAAAAAAAGGAAAAAAAAACAACAATTAACACAAAGGGCCATAACAAACTTACAAAAAAAACTAAAAACTCCCTTTTTACCAGGCTTTTAAAAATAATGTGTCTTTTTAAGTCGATACTTTTGGCAACGGCTCGTATTCACTTACTAACCCTGCAAGGGTTACAAAAATTATAATTTAAATAAGTTTCCATACAACTTGAATTTGTACAGAGCCCTAATACCGTGCCAAAAAGTTTTAAAAAATTCTGTAATTTTCTATATTTGCAAAATTTTGTATGAGGGCAATACTTATCCTACAAAGTGTATAACACAAGCATTAACAATGTACTTAATTCTTTGGTTTGATAAATTTTAAACCCAAACCTACAGTGAAATGGGATCACAAAAAGTTGTTGCCGGGGGAAAGGAAAGTTTTTGACTTTCAACCCTTTTTACTAAAGGAAAAATAATGGGATTTTTTTTTTCTAGTTTCAAACGTCTCCATGAAAAATCCTCTTTTCCTTTTTTTTTAAAAACTTACACAAACCAAAGCCGTTTTAAGAAAACTCATGACGGTCTTTTGAACTAATTCTAGTATTGTTTTTAAGGATGGATACAATCTTTGTCCCGTAAGGATTTTTGAGCTTCTTAATATGATCAGTTTAAACCAAATACATTTCGACTTTTTTGGATTTTTTGGAATAATCAATTTTTTTTTGGAGAATCGGAAAGCAACTAAACATATCTTTCTGCTCCTCAAAATCGAAAAAAAAAATCAATAAAAATTTTGAGCACAAAACTTTAATTTTACACATTCACTCCCCCGCAAAGGCCGGGTCTTTCTCTTTCCAAGTTCTGCCTTACCCCCTTTCCCCCCCCCTTTTCCTTCCTCTTGCGTCCTGGTTGCGTCACAACCCATTCCATAGAGCACCACAACGACTCCGAAAATTTAAAAGGCTGGCAATCGATTTTTACACTGTACCCCTATTAAGGGAATTCCCCCATCACCCCCCCTCCATACTCGGTGGCTTCCTGATGCCTTGTTTTTTCATTTGCATCTATTCTGCCATTTCCTTGACCTCGACTTTTCTCTGCCTACCCCCTCGGCCCCCACATTGCCCCCAAGTGACCTGACCCCATTTCCTGCCGTCTCCCTGACCTTATGCCTGCCGCACCTCTTTTTCCACCGCACTTTTGATTCACCATGAACAAAAACACTACTTTCTAACAATTTAATTTTACCATTATATGACCAATATTTGTTGTTATTATTGGGTATTGCCTGGTAAAGTGATTTCCAATAACTGTGGACTTGATCCTTTATTAAGGCACTTCCTTCTACACCTTAACTTTGATGGACCCACAATTTTTGCTTGTCAATTTGTTATTCTGTAGGCATGAACAATTATTTTAACACACTTTATCACTTTCAATGAAAAATCATGCAATCACCAGTTTAAAACTCCTTATAAACAAAACACTGCAAGAAAGTAATTCTTTAATGCAAACTTTTTTAAAGAAAAATAGGAAATTTTAAAACACAATGGGAGCATTTTTAAGGGGCTCTCAGAATCGCGTATTTTACCACTCAGCCAGCCCCATTCCAATATTAAAGTCTCCCATCACCATATCAGGGGACATTACAGACGCCCCCGGCATTTGTAATGCCCTTTTTTAGGCATGCTGGAGGGGGGGAGCACAACCTACGAACTAAATTTATACTTTTTACGGCAATTCTAGTGCTTAAGTTTTGAACAGGAAACCCTTTCAAAGTGGTATACCGACCAAAAATTTCATATGCTAGAAGCGCCGATTTATACCCATAGTAACGGGTTCAAAATAGGCGCATTCATCCACTAAAAATGCCATAAAATTGTCGTTTAAATGCCAAAAATTTAAACATGCCGCCCCAAAATCGTTTAAAACCCTGGTTGCTATTAACAGTCATCCCAACTTTAAATCCATTAAATATGAGTTATTTCACACCCAAAGGGGAGCAACAGAATCCAGGAGCTAAATGGGGCCTTTTCATGTGGGGCCACAAACCTGTCGTCAAGCCTCTTTGTGATACTTAACAAAGGGTGTGGCCCCCAAAAAGAGAAAATTTTTTTGTGGATAAAATAACTCATCATGCAATGGGTTTTTAAAACTGACTGTTTCACAACCCCCAGGTTTTTTAAAAAAAAGGTTTTTCTCACTCCCATTTAAAAATCAGACATCAGCCTTTATAGCGGTACACTATTTGACTAGCCCTAAATAAAATACAACTACAAGAAACAAATTTACCTATAACTAAACAGGTCTTTTTGCAATCATTTTTTTTTTCATTAACATTTTTGGAACATATTTGGACAAAATATTGATAAAAAAATGCTCAAGCTCATTATATTAACTCATTATTTTATTTCCTCAATAGTTCAACAAGAATTTCAGAAAACATTATCAGTTACATCTGATTTTTTTATCCTTCACAGCTGAAATATATTTGCTCCAAGTCTTTCCTACTCCCTTTTTTAGCCCAACAACCTCTAAACTAGAATGCTAATCTGGACATTGTAATGTAAATCGGCATATGAAGTGCCCACTTGCTGTTGTGGATTCTTGTATACCCTGCCAATGTTTTAAGAAAGGGGCCTTTCAAACTCTCACTGAACAGAAAATTAGCTAAGTCAGATCTCCAATTGCCGACAAGTATCTGGGCATATTAAAGGTTCATTTTGTAGAAAAGCCCTGTGCATGTTAAGTGTCCTGTCACACCATCTACACGGGAAACAATCCAAGTACCTCATTTAAGTGTTTGTAGATGTTGCCAAGAAGAGTGTACACATAAGTCTCTCCGGGTGATTCTCTCAACTCAATGGTTTAATGAGTTGATAGCTGTATTGGCTTTGACATCTAGAATAGTGTATTAAAATCTATTTATTTGGAGTTAATTGTGTTCCCTGAGGGCATGTTCATACCAGTCATCGCTAACAGTTTATGAAGGTGTCATTGTATGTTCTACATTGTATAAGTGATGTTTATCATTTTCTCTTCTTCTATAGAGGATTTATGAAGAATTTCTTGGACTATTGCTTATAATTATTTGCTACACATTCTAGAAGAAGACTAATCTCAGGTTTTAATATGATATATTATATGAGTTTATACCTTTACATACTTCAAGACTGTTTTTAGTACCATAGCCATTGAAGTTTTCTTTCAAATCATCTACTTTTATCACTTTAGCAGGGTATTCCTTTCCTCAGTCCTCATCAGATCTGTCTTTGATCCTCTTAACAAGTGATGCACACAGTAGTCAGTGACCTCAGGTTTGCCTCCTATAAAGGGCACGTTTATTATCTGGATATCCTCTCCTGTAAAACAGTACACCTCCCCCAGTCACAATTTATAGCGTGTAAGCTATAAAGTATTGAGCGGTGGCTATGTCAAATAGAGTGAAAAGGAAAATGTCCTGGTTTTAGGATCAATAATTCCTATGTCACTTTTCTTTTCATAAGGATAAGCAATAGAAGTCAGAATAGCCATTGAAAAAAACTACTTCTAAGTGAAAAAAATTGCATACTGCAAACCATTGCTTGTTATGTTCCTTTATGTAAATGATACCATAGGTTATATTATTCTAATTAAAAAAATAAATAAAGCGAATCTACCATGTATATGACCATATTATTTTTAAACTAATTAGTGTAATACTAACAACACAAAAAAAAC
>JAODAL010018155.1:0-75559 GCA_025379985.1 Phyllomedusa bahiana
TGCTTTTTTTTTTGGTTTGGGGAGACCGGTTTCATGAAAAAAAACATTCCATTTATTCACTTCATGAAAATTTTAAGCACTGTCAATGGTTTTGGGGTCATGGTGCTGTGAGATACAGCTATAATCAAGGTCCTTTGGAACGCTGGGTAAAAGTGACATGGAGAAGGACTTGGGAATCCTGGTGGACAGTAAACTTAACTGTAGCAGCCAGTGTCAGGCAGCAGCAGCCAAGGCTAATAGGATCATGTGTTGTATTAAAAGGGGCATAGATGCACATGATAGGACCATTATACTCCCACTATACAAGTCACTGGTTAGACCACACATGGAATATTGTGTACAGTTTTGGGCACCAGTGCACAGGAAAGACATTGTAGAGCTTGAACAGGTACAAAGATGGGCAACAAAAATAATGAAAGGACTGGGTGGACTGCAATACCCAGAAAGATAAGAAAGATTAGGGATATTTAGTTTAGAGAAAAGACGGCTTCGGGGGGACATAATAAATATGTTTAAATATATTAAGGGCCAATATAGAGATCTCGCTAAAGATTTATTGATACCCAGGACTGTATCTAGAACAAGAGGGCATCCTCTTCGTCTTGAGGAAAGAAAGTTTCTACATAAACATCGAAAGGGATTCTTTACTGTTAGAGCGGTGAGAATTTGGAACTCTCTGCCAGAGGTAATTGTCATGGTGAATTCACTAACAGAGTTCAAGAAGGGCTTGGATGCATTTCTGGAGAGTGATAATATAATAAGTTATAGTGACTAGGATTCTGAAGAAGGGTCTGGATACATTTCTAGATGTAATATAACAAGTTATAGTGACCAGGATTCTGGAGAAGGGTCTGTATACATTTCTAGATGTAATATAATAAGTTATAGTAACTAGAATTCTGGAGAGGGGTCATTTATCCAGGGATTTATTCTGATTGCCAGATTGGAGCCAGGAAGGATTTTTTTCCCTAACATGAGGACAGTTGGCTTCTACCTCATGGGAGTTTTTGCCTTCCTCTGGATCAACACTTTAAGCTGAACTGAATGGACATATGTCTTTTTTCAGCCTGACATACTATGAAACTATGAACATAAATGTGTGTTATACGTGGCATTTCTTCCTCACATTTTTTAACAGTGGCTGAGAAGTCATTCTTATAATTTTTTGGGTCATGGCACTGTTTAATACAGCTATACTACAGGTCCGATTGTAAAAAATGTGGTTTCTAACAGACACTTGTTCTTCAAAAAATGTCAACAGTGGCCGATGGGTCATGATTTGAATTTCTGGGGGCATGGTGCTGTGAAATACAGCTATACTACAGGTCCTATTGTAAAAAATGTGGTTTCTAACAGAGACTTGTTCTTCACAATTGTCAAAAGTGGCCAAAGGGTCATGTTTTGAATTTTTGGGTGCATGGTGCTGTGAAATACAGCTATACTACAGGTCCTATTGTAAAAAATGTGGTTTCTAATAGACACTTGTTCTTCATAATTGTCAACAGTGGCTGAAGGATCATGTTTTGAATTTTTGGGGACATGTTGCTGTCAAAAACAGGAATAGGTAGGACACTGTTAATGGACATATATTGCAAAATGACTTGTTTTTAAAATATATTTAACATATCTATCAATCCCTGTAGTGATACAAAAAAATAATACAATAAAAAAAAAAAGAAAAACAAAGAGGTGGTAGGATTCCATCCTATTTTAAAAATGTGTTTTCTATAATTAAACCACTAAAAAACTTGCATGTCCAAAATAGCTGATACAAATATTTCTCTGATTTGTACAAGGGAGGTACAGTAACCACTGATAAAAGACTTGAACAGATGTAGGTTATTCAGAGGCCATGGAGTATGGAGCACATTTGTCACCCTAAGAACATAGACAATTTCCTCCAGCACGTTGAGTAAAATGAGAAAAAGAAAGCCAAGAAAATGGGCACCTGGGTGGAACAGGAGCGTCAAGCACCAGCGTTTTCAAGTGAAGCTCAATTGGTCTGCTCTCATACGGAGGGGCAAGCGCTCTAGTAGAGGCAGAAATTTCTCAAGCGCTACCCAGGTCTTGACTGTGTACTGAGGAAGGCCGGAGGCCTTAGCACACACTTCCGCTTCCGCACTCTGCATCAGCACGACTGTTTTCATTGCTGCGTCATAAGGGCATTTTTGCCGTGTAAATAGATGACGGATTCCAGCCTGAGCTCTCACCGCATCCACGGTACGTCCGGCCCTGCTAGATGAACCTGCGTGTTAATAGTTGACGGACGCCAGCCCAGGCTCTCGCAACAGCCACTGTAAGTCCGGCTCTGCCAGCAGAACATCCTTGATCAGTAATTTCCTTCAACCCACTTGACAGTAGAATGCAGGTTTTTCAGACAGGCCTCGTTGACCTACTGGGGACATCTGTTTCAAATGCTTCACATTCTAATGTCATGGTGGAACAATGTCACCAGTAAAATGGCAAGTAGCTCTAGCAGCAGCAGTATTGGAAAACTAGTTTTTTTTTTTTTAAATATAGTTTATTTCTTATTGCTAAATTTTCTGCTGATGGTCCATAAGGTCACCTGTGCGGGTTTTTAGGTCATGCTGCGGTACAGGATATGGATAGTCAATGTCCATATCACTAAAATACTGCTTCAAAGACTACATTCTTCTGGCACTTTTTAATCTGTGGGTCATGCGGGTTTTTGGGTCATGCTGCGGTCCAGGACAGGTATAGTCAATGTCCAGTTCAACTAAAATGGTGGTTCAAAGACTACTTTCTTCCAGCACTTTTTAATCTGTGGGTCATGCAGGTTTGGGATTCATGCTGTGGTACAGGACAGGTATAATCAATATCCAGTTCAACTAAAATAGTGGTTCAAATAATACTGCCTTCCGGCACTTGGGGAAACTGTGGGGTCATGCAGGTTTAGGGGTTATGCTGTGGGACATTTATGCAGTTCAACTTAAATTGGTTAAAGACACTTCTCCCGCCACTTTTTTAATCTTGGTATGCGGTTTTTGGGTCATGCTGTGGTACAGGACAGGTAAAGTCAATATCCAGTTCAAATAAAATGATGGTTCAAAGACTACTTTCTCCCGCCACTTTTTGATCTGTGGGTCATGCAGGTTTGAGGGTCATGTTGTGGTACAGGACAGGGATAGTCAAGGTCCAGTTCAACTAAAATGGTGGTTCAAAGACTACTTTCTTTTGGCACTTTTTAATCTGTGGGTCATGCAGGTTTGAGGGTCATGCTGTGGTACAGGACAGGTATAGTCAATGTCCATTTCAACTAAAATGATGATTCAAAGACTACTTTCTTTCGGCATTTTTTAAATCTGTGGGTCATGTGGACTTTGGGGTCATGCTGCGGTCCAAGACAGGGATAGTCAAGGTCCAGTTCAACTGAAATGGTGGTCCAAAGACTACTTTCTTCCAGCACTTTTTAATAGGTGGATCATGCAGGTTTTTGGGTCATGCTGCGGTATAGGACAAGTATAGTCAATGTCCAGTTCAAGTAAAATAGTGGTTCAAAGACTTTTTTCTTCCTGCACTTTTTAATCTGTGGGTCATGCAGGTTTGAGGGTCATGCTGTGGTACAGGACAGGTATAGTCAATGTCCAGTTCAACTAAAATGATGATTTAAAGACTACTTTCTTCCTGCACTTTTTAATCTGTGGGACATGCGGGTTTGCGGGGTCATGCTACGGTACAGGACATGGAGAGTCAATGTCCACTTCACTAAGATACTGGTTCAAATAATACATTCTTCTGGAACTTTTTAATCTGAGGGTCCATAAGGGCATCTGTGTGGATTTTGGGGTCATGCAGCATTAAAGGACAGAGATATTCAATGTCCATTTCACTAAAATAGTGGATCAAATACTTGTTTATTCTGGAACTTTTTATTCTAAGGGTCCTATCAAGGACATCTTTGCTGGTTTTGGGGTCATGCTGCTGTAAAAGAAACCTATGGTAAAGGTTTTATTGAAAAAAACGCTTCAAGGCCATCAAAATGAACAGCAGTTACTGGGTGTCCACCCTCCTTGATCCACGTTCCAAATCAAAAGTGAGCAATTTCCTTCCACCCACACAAATTGACAGTAGAATTCAGGAATTTGAGACAGGGCTCTTGACCAACTGGACCCTCTAGGGCCCTGTCAGCTGAACCTTCACGTTACCCGTTGGGACGTTCTTACTGCCATCACATATGTGATGAGATGTTCGTCCCTGGTGCAAAGAGTGATAGGGGTCTCCTGCCAGTTCCCTTGTGCCATTTCCAACACCTTTATCTTGTTTTGTGCGAAAGGGGCCCCATTGCAGCTGCTACCACTGTACCTGTTTTCGGTTAACCATTGAGCATAATGAATTATTTTAGCATATTTTTTTTTTCTGTGACTTTTATAGCCTAATTGTCTTGCCTAAGATGTAGCACGTATCCAGTCTACTGTTGTGGATGTTAATTCCAGTTTTTTTCTCGCCTGTTTGGGTGTAAGAATGAAGCTATTGTTCCTCTATCCACACAGTACTTAGGACTTTTTAGAAATAGAAACCGCGTGCAGGTTGATTGCAATACAGGCTGGGGAAGGGGCGGAGCCCCGAAACGTCGCATCTAGTTGCAAGCACCTGAACATGCCGTTACAGGGCTGAAAACTTACTCTGCTATGAGCCTTGCTTAAAGCCTTATGTAATTACACTACAAGGATTCTCCTGAATTGGAGATCAGAACAAAACCGCAAGTGCTCTTTTTTATCTTTTATATGTCGTTTTGATACTCTGTATATTTTTACAAGTGTATGGCTCAGGGAGAAGCCTAATAAAGGATACAGTGATTTGCATTATATTAGGAGTGCATTGCCTCTATTGCTATTGTTCCTCGCCCATAGACTTTAATGGTCATCAACAATAATCGACTATCGACATGATAGTTGCCGATATCGACTATCGACTCGATAACGATTGTTGACACAATCGCTCATCACTAGTCTTTAACATTGGTCAGAGACCTTGATGATGATCATGTTCTTAGACTGAATTGGAAAAAACTCTGTAATCCACAAAGGACTAGTTAACCTCCAGGCTGTTAGATTGAAGCCTCTTAGACAATAATAGAGTTCTAGGTCTTATATTGGGATTCTTATCAGCCAAAACGGTAAGATGGTCATTACAATGGCATGATTATGTAGGTCTTTGACCTTGACATTCACCCTGTTACTGGACTGCTTAAGGAAGCCATCTAATGCAGAATAGAGTTAGTCAACCTGTAAAGTGCCAGAGTAAAAATTCATAGGTGATTGTAGGTCTTACTTGGTCCTGTTTGCATAGGTCTTCTCTGTTGGTCCCAGACCTGGGTACCAGTTCCTGTATTGCGGGGACTCATCAGCCATAATGATAAGATGGCCCTTGCAGTGGCCTAGGTAATAGGTCTTTCCTGTTGATCTCAGAACATTATGGTGACCCAGTTCTTGGACTGCATCAGGAAGCCCTCTAAGCAAAAGTAGGGCTTATCAATATCCGGGATGTCAGGTGGAAGATTTTGGATTGAGCTATAAATCTGGCATAGCTGTAGGTCTTCTGTTGGATGAAAGATTCCATATTGACTATGACTCCTCAGTCTGAGGCGGAGCTTCTCTGGATGAACTGGTATGATGGCTATTAATTTAGCCAGGTCTTGCCTAAATTTCATCAATACCTTCTGTATCAAACTGGATGGAATATGCAGGCTAGCCTGAACCTCCAAGGTATGGACAGTCTCTCTACTGCCAAAGACTTGTTCTTTCTGTACAGAAAAGAAAACATCTTTATCATGGCATTAAATTCTGTGGGCACGAGAGTCATCTCTGGCATCCCCATCTTCGAGTGATCTGGTAGGTGGTATTCTATGCATGAATTGTTGGTAGATGGGTGAAATTATTTACTGTCCATTTTGTGACCATTCCCACTTCCAAAAGGGAGAAGGTCAAGTGTCTCCCTGTTTGTTGATGTACAGGGCATGCAGTTTAATTTTCATCAGGTTCTGCATAAGAAGTTAGCATCAAGGCTTAACATTGTGTTGCCAGCCCCACAGGTTGTAGATAGGTCAGCAATCAGGTTCTAGGATGACAGTCTAATCACTTCATGCTGGGGATTTTCAACCCCTGTAATTTGGGATGTAGCAGAGTTCAGCCTGACTGTGATATCACAGATTCCGTGTATCCACTGTTATCTGATAAGCCAAGTCTTAAGCAGCAAGGCTAAACCATTGAAAAGGATTGAGATGATAGTTTTGCTACATCTGTAAGAGCTTTCACCTGGAGATTATTTTTTTTCTTTGCCAGAATCTGCAGATTACAGCTAATTAATTACGGAAATAGACATTTTGGGCGACATGTATGAAGGAAGGCGTGTCGAAGTGAATATTCAAGTCTCATTTTCGGTGCATAATGCACCAAATGGGAATGGTATTAAATAAGGATTTGCAAATAGGATTTCACAGAAGCGTTTTTTGTGCGTTCATAAATGGTGTGTAAAGTTCATTACGAATTGCCTATATATTAGGTGCATTATGGAATTTAGGCACATTACTAATACGCCTAACATGTATAAAAGCTATAGACAGGCTGGAAATGAAAGATTAGAAGAGCATGTCAGTGAATAGAAACTATGGTGCTTGGAGGACCACAGGTCCCAGCAAGACAACAAGACCTGTGTGTGCTGGCTCTTGATGTATGTGGAATAGAGGATGAGTGCAGCAAAAATACATTTCAAATTTAATGTAATCAAAATTAAAATTTTAAAAATCTGAACATAATCAGTGGATTATTTAATGTAAAATAAGTTTTAGATTCTTTTAATTTTAAATTCATTTTATATGATAATTTTTAATTAAATTCAACCCCTTAAGCCAAACGCCTGAAAAGTAGTTAATGACCAGAATTTTTTTTTAGTTTTTTCAACAGTTGTAACTTTTTTATTTTTTCAATGACGCAGTTGTATGAGGCCTTGTTTTATTCTAGACAAATTGTACTTTATGGGGGAATAGTTTAAGTTCACTTATAAATAACTGCAGTAATTTTTTTTTTTTTTTACACCATTCACATTTCACACTTAATAACTTTTGGGATTAATTCTACAGGTTATTACGGTCGTGGGGATACCAAATATGTGTAGGTTTTTTATGTGTGTAATTTATGCACAATTATTTTTTATTAAATATTTATTTTTATTTTATTATATATATATTTTTTTTTTTTTACATTTTACATTTTTTTTTTTTTTTTTTACTTTTTTTTAAATCCCATGAAGGGAGAACTGTTTTACATTTATTTTATACATTTTTTTTTACACTTAGTAATATATTATCATATTCATAAATAGTGTTGAGCGATTACGTTGGCCATCGACATCGGTCGATGGTCGATAGTCGACCATCATTGACAAGATAGTCGATAGTCGATAGTAGATTATGATCGGTGACCATTAAAGTCTATGGGAGAGCAACAACACCTTCATTCTTACACCCAAACAGGGCTGGAGAAGCTGGAATTAACATCCACAACAGTCAAATGGATACGTGCTACATCTTAGACAACACACTTAGGTTATAAAAGGCACAGAAAAAAAATCACAGACCATTCACTATCCCTGTCTTGCACCACAGCATGAGCCTTAAACCTGCATGACCCACAAATTAAAAAGTGCCAGAAGGCAGTATGATTTGAATCATCATTGTACTTGAACTGGACATTGAATATCCCTGTCCTGGAACGCGGCATGAGCCCAAACCTGCATGACCCCCAGATTTAAAAAGTGCCGGAAAAAGGAGTCTTTTTAACCACCATTTTTGTTGAACTGGACATTAACTATATCTGTCCCGTACCACAGTATGACCATTAAACCTGTCGACCCACAGAAATTAAAAGTGCTGGGAAAAGGAGTCTTTCAAACACCAATTTAGTTGTAATGGACATTGACTATACCTGGCCTGGGCCACAGCATGAGCCCCAACCTGCATGACCCCAGATTAAAAAGTGCCGGAAAAAGGAGTCTTTCAACCACCATTTTTTGTTTCAAATGGACATTGACTAAAACCTGTCCCGGCCACAGCATGAGCCCCAAAACCTGCATGACCAATTAAAAAGTGCCGGAAAAGAGAGATTTTCAACCACCATTTTAGTTTGACACTAGACATTGACTATCCCTGTCCTGGGCCACAGCATGAGCCCCAAACCTGCATGACCCCAGATTTAAAAAGTGCCGGAAAAAGGAGTCTTTCAACCACCATTTTAGTTGAACTGGACATTAACTATATCTGTCCTGTACCGCAGTATGACCATTAAACCTGTCTGACCCACAGATTAAAAAGTGCTGGGAAAAGGAGTCTTTCAACCACCATTTTAGTTGAACTGGACATTGACTATACCTGTCCTGGGCCACAGCATGAGCCCCAAACCTGCATGACCCCAGATTAAAAAGTGCCGGAAAAAGGAGTCTTTCAACCACCATTTTAGTTGAACTGGACATTGACTATACCTGTCCTGGGCCACAGCATGAGCCCCAAACCTGCATGACCCCAGATTAAAAAGTGACGGAAAAAGGAGTCTTTCAACCACCATCTTAGTTTCCCTTGACATAGACTATCCCTGTCCTGGGCCACAGCATGAGCCCCAAAGCTGCATGACCCCAGATTAAAAAGTGCCGGAAAAAAGGAGTCTTTCAACCACCATTTTATTTGCACTGGACATTACTATATCTGTCCTGTACCGCAGTCATGATCATAACCTGTCTGACCCCAGATTAAAAAGTGCTGGGAAAAGGAGTCTTTCAACCACCATTTTAGTTTGAACTGGACATTGACTATACTGTCCTGGGCCCAGCTATGAGCCCCAAACCTGCATGACCCCAGATTTAAAAAGTGCCTGAAAAAGGAGTCTTTCAATCACCATTTTAGTTTCACTGGACATTGACTATACCTGTCCTGGGCCACAGCATGAGCCCCAAACCTGCATGACCCCAGATTAAAAAGTGCCAGAAAAAGGAGTCTTTCAACCACCTTTTTAGTTTCACTGGACATATACTGTCCTTGTCCTGGGTAGCGCTTGCCCCTCCGTATGAGTGCGGACCAATTGAGCTTCACTTGGAAATACTGGTGGTTAACGCTCCTGTTCCACCCAGGTGCCCTTTTTCTTGGCATTCTTTTTCTCATTTTACTCAACGTGCTGGAGGAAATTGTCTCTGTACTTTGTTCTCTTTCCGTGCTCCATACTCCATGTCGTTTGAATAACCTACATCTGGTCAAGTTTTCTTTTACCTCCCTTGTACAATTCAGAGGAATTTTTTTACCAGCTATTTTGTACATGCAAGTTTTTTAGTAGTTTAATTCTAGAAAACACATTTTTAAAATAGGATGGAATCCCACCATGTCTTTGTTTCTCTTTTTTTAAGTGTATTAAATGGGTTGTCTCAATACAGGGATTGATAGCTATGTTAAAGATCTTGCAAAAACAAGTCATTTTGCAATATGTGTCCATTAACAGTGTCCTACCTATTCCTGTTTCTGACAGCACCATCACCCTTGAGCCACTCTTGACAATTGTGAAAAACAAATGTCTGTTAGAAACCACATTTTTTACAATAGGACCTGTAGTCTAGCTGCATTTCACAGCAAAATGCCCCCAAAAATTCAAAACATGACAATTGTGCTGGATGCAGGTTGCATTAACCACTGAAGGACAGATTGGCGACGCTGTTCATTACTGAGATTCACAGGGCCTTGACCCAGCGATGACAGGCCTGATGGTCCTGCAACTGACGATCCGCTGGCATGCGTGTTGTCGCCAGCACTGGAAGGAGCACCTTCTCTCGTACCTCTACCTCCATGTCCTACCCCCCTCTTTGCTCGCTTACCACCTGAATTTCGCTCCATGTTCAGAAATATAAAATTTTTTGAAGGTATGGAAGAGTTTTGGAAAGTCTCTTATTAAAAGACGGCAAATCACAGCTATTCTCAAATTCCTCAGATCAAAACAAAATTGCTGGATTCAAATATAAATGCAAAGTAGATCTATCAACAAAGCTGACCTGCGCCAAAGTGAAAAAACACTATCTGAAATATATTCGGATAATAAAAGGTATTTTTAGGCACCTATCAATTCAACTGTGGTGACTACAAAATTGCTGTATTCAAATTTAACTGCAAAGTAGATCTATCAACAAAGCTGGCCTGCGCCAAAGTGAAAAAACACGTATCTGAAATGTATTTGGATAATAAAAGGTATTTGTGGACCCTTTCAATTCACATTTTTTACAATAGGACCTGTAGTCTAGCTGCATTTTCACAGCAAAATGCCCCCAAAAATTCAAAACATGACAATTGTGCTGGATGCAGGTTGCCTCAATGAAAAAATCTGGACTGGGCAAAAGTGCAAAAAACACGTATCTATAATGTATTCGGATAATACAAGGTATTTTTGGCACCTATCAACCTGTGCTGACTTCAAAATTGCTGGATTCTCTCCCCTGTGACTTTACAGCGGTAGATGCTCCTTTAAAATTCTCTACCTAACTACAAAAAAAATCTTCCAATCTCTAATCTAACTAAGTTGTAAGGATCACAGCTAACAGTAGAGCTTTCTCTGTGAAGAAATAGATTAATTTCGCTGAGCTGTTTGGACACAAGCAGAGCGCACGTCCTTCTGCTCTGAGACGCTGAAAGACACTGAGGCTGACAGGAAGGGCTGTTCTATGTAAAACGAGGTCATGTGATTTTTTCCAGCCAATCGCAACCATACACATCCCAGTCATGACGTAGCACACACATCTCACCCTGCTCTATTCTGTAAGCTGATTTGCTGGCTGCCAAAATGACAGGAAGCGCCAAAAATGGCGCAATCTTAATAGATGATGCACAGATTTTAACCTAAATTATCGCATGATCTAAAAATTTCGATCAGCATAAAAATTGTGCCGATTTCAATTTTGTCGATAATAATCGCTCAACACTATTCATATATGCTAATACATTATAATCTGTGTCAGTCTGACACAGGCAATGATTAGGACAGCACACAGTGCGTCCTAGTCACTGGCTTAGTACAAAGACAGCTCTGGGGCCACTCTAGTCGTTCCCCGAGCTCTGTCGGGTGTCCGGGTGTTCTGATCACCTGACAGAGCAGGGAAATCCTTTAATTGCGCTCTGGTAATGCACCGCCACAATCAAAGGGTTAAAGCACTGGGTTGCGGAGGTTTCCTTGCAGGAGATGCTCTGGGATCTGGGCTGTGTAGTACAGCTCCGATCCCAGCACAGCTGCGGCGCCGCAAACTCTGATGTCTGCAGCGACGCCAAAAGACGTCGCTGCAGATGAACGACCTACACCAGCCGACGTCAAAAGTCGGCGGGCGGGCGTTAAGGAGTTAAATAATTAAATTTTATATAGTTTGATAATTATTAGAAAATACTTTTTATTACTGTACTGGTGCTGAAAAATATCGGGGTTGAGAAATATTGGACATTATTTGCCCTAACAGCAAATCTAGCTTCACTTTAACTCCTCAGGCTCAGGCAGACCACATTGAGATAGGTCTGCCTTTTGAAGCAGTATTGCGCCTAGTTTTGCCGTACCACATTCATATATGTGTCTAATATTATGAATGTGGTGCGACACACCTCCATAATGCCCCAAGAACACCCACAGAACACCCCTTCATGTTAGGCGCATTCGAAAGTGTTGAGTCTTACGAACAATGCGCCTAACACAAACATTAGGCGCGTTAGACATCGTAGCAGGCTCAGTTAGGGGCATTGCACGCCAGAAAAAGGATGAAAAACCCTTTCATACATGTCACTCTTTATGCTAGAAAATAAATAACCATTTTGGTAATAATATACAATGTATTTATGTCAATACTTTAAGCTAGTTTACACAGAAGAGCAACATTATGTCCAGCTTAAACTGAAGCCAAGGAAAACCTTTGTCTTACCACACCCTGATTGAAAAGCTGGCTTAAGAGCAAGTTATGAACATATACATGGGCATACACAGATGTAGGCTATGCTCAAACAGGAAAGGAGTATTATGTTCAGCATGAGTAATGTGAACTAGACTCAAGCATGCTTTTCAGTCAAAGAAAGACAAAGGTTTGCCTTATTTCCTTAAGAGTAAGATATTGATTTACATGCATGAGAGACTTCCCACAAAATAAATACTCCTTGAGTATACGAAAAGAGAAATTCTATTCCTCATACATGGATCATCCTATACAGATAGCCTTGATTGCCTACAGGGAAGGAACAGAAGCAGTACCACCTGTTCTTTCCCAGCATAGGACAGAAAAAACACATTGCATGCTAGTCTATATAGGAGCAGCACCAAGTTAACAAGTCAACTACTAATTGGCAGAGGCAGAATTACACCACTGGTTGTACTGTTGGTGAGACATAAGTGAAACATTTATATCCAATGCCTCATGTCTTCATTAAAGAGGTTCTTTTTGCACAACTAACTCCTTAATGTCCTAAATAGTTTAATTGCCATAAACAAAATATGAGACACTAAAATTTTCTCGTTATATGCAAGAGGCAAATCCTCCACATATCCTAGGTTACAAGTTAAGGGTGTTACCTCCATACATACAGAAAAAAACAGAATGAATACACCTAGTAACATATTTCTACACCCAGTCTGGTGCGTACTCACTTGATATATGATAGATAAGGATGGGGTGGGACCTCTGGCACTGGTGGAGATGAATGTCATTAAGCCTCACTGGTTACTTGTTTGAGTTACACTCTACCTAAACTTGAATTTGTCTGTGCAAGTAAAGATATATTTCTGGACAAATATTCTGTAAGGGAACAAAGGGATTTGTTCTATATTTGTTTCTGTTGCTTTGTAAAATTCCTTTTTTGATTCAAATGTGGATAATTAATAAAAATTATTTAAACAAAAAAAATAGTTTAATTGTAATACATTCTTCTTAAGACATTTTTTTTCCTACCGTATTCACATTATGGCCGTAAAAAGATTGTGGTCAGATTTGGACACTAATTTTTTTATGGATTAAGCACTGAATCAGAGTCAGAAGCAGCATCCTTATCAGCCATGTGAACATACCCTTATAAATCACTAAACAAAATACTGTGAACAATACTCTGCCACGGTATAATTAGTGCTGTAATGCTTAATTTACCCCAGAACTCTAAGACTGAGCTGGCAGGGATAAATGTAAAGGAAGCCGAGCCAAAAAAAGAACTGTAGACCTTTTTAATTTGTTATTTCACCATGTCAGAATCTGAAGAATGTCTGTCTCCTGCTGCTGAGGAGAAAACAGAAAGGGCTCGTTCACACGGCTTATTTCCGAACGGATTTGTCGCCGTATGGTAAATCCATTCCAAAATCAGTTACAAATAAGTAACAGGCCATTTAATATTGCTTTCAATGGGAAATATGTGTCGTTGTTAAGACGGCTGGAAAAACAATAGTCCTGTCACTTATTGAGCCGGATTTCGCGACAGATTCACCCCATATAATGAATGGGGTTTGTAAATCCGTCGCAAAATACGTTCTACACTAAGTGACACTTATTTGGAACTGATTTACAACTGATTTCGGAACTTATTTACGATTGGAAATCTGACATAAATACGTTCTGAAATAAGCCATGTGAATGAGCCCAAAGAGTTACAATGTCAGGGGAGGAGATGAGCTACAAAGGATAATTGTAAGGGTGCTTTCACACAGTGCGTTTTTTGTTGGGTACATGCAAAAACACACCAAAAACACAGCTGCGTGTGAAAGCACCCTAAGAGGAGACATGACTGCAGTGGGAGGAGACTGGTTGGCAGAGGCACCCAGTAATTTTGTAATATGTATTTAGTAGTTGCTGCTGAAGCTCTCCTAACCAGGAGGTGATGTAAACAAACAACAGGCCAAAGCTGTAAATGGGTGTAAGTGACACTTTTTCAGTATGAATGCAATACTCTTATTCAGAATGAATGATGAATTGATACTTAGTCATTTTTAATTATTTTAGAGGGAGTTGGAAAACCCCTTTAAGCTACTGCATACAGTTACTATTAGAGATGGGCGAATTGATTCTAACGAAGTGAAATTCGTTTAGAATTTCAGGAAAACTTCCGTTCTGAACGAAGTCGAAGTTTGGGGTACTTCGGGTGAACGAAGTGTGCTTTTGATTGATAAAATGGCTGTGAGCACATGGCGTTACATGGGACAAAGCACTCTGGGAGGAAGAAGGGTATAGCCTGCATGACATGTGCAGAGATGAAGCCAATCAGAGACCGGCAGGATTCTGTGACGTCATCGCACTATATATAGTCCGGGCGAGATGCTGGGAGCTCATACCGCTCTCACTGTACTGATCAGGAAGGTGCTGCCGCGGCTGAATTGTGATAGCTCTTACTGAAGAACTGATTTTTATACAGCAATTTTTGTGGGTGTCTCAGCTTGTCTCAGAGACTGCTGCTCTTAATGTTCTATTTCTAATTTTGTGGGGTATTGGATCTGAAGTGCAGTGTGCGTCCACTGCAGCTGCATATACATTTTAATGCTATCTGCTCACAGCACATTGAATATTCAAGGGGGATCTAAGCCAGTTCCTGTTGTATTCATTAAAGAAACAGCGTTTTTACAATACAAATACCACTTCATTTTTGGCTGCTCAATTCTATTGCGCAATTTACATCCAGGGGTTAATTAAGCGTTGTTTTTCTACTGTGGTGACTCCAAGAAACCGTCTTTTTCACCGCCAAAAAATAAAATTTTCCTGTAGCCTAATTAACAAGCGAAGGTTAATTACAACTTTTTCTCTTGTTGTGTAGCGTAGAAAACACGCAATTGTAACACGCTACAAAGCTAGTAGTTTGTGGCTTCTCAATTCTTTTACGCAATTTACATCCAGGGGTTAATTAAGCGTTGTTTTTCTGCTGTGATGACAAAAATAAACCGTCTTTTTCACCGGCAAAAATTAAAATTTTCCTGTAGCATAATTCACAAGCGAAGGTTATTTACAATTTTTTCTCATGTTGTGTAGCGTAGAAAACACGCAATTGTACCACGCTACAAAGCTAGTAGTTTGTGGCTTCTCAATTCTTTTGCGCATTTTACATCCAGGGGTTAATTAAGCGTTGTTTTTCTGCTGTGGTGACAAAAATAAACCGTCTTTTTCACCGCCAAAAATTACAATTTTCCTGTACCATAATTCACAAGCGAAGGTTAATTACAATTTTTTCTCTTGTTGTGTAGCGTAGAAAACACGCAATTGTAACACGCTACAAAGCTAGTAGTTTGTGGCTGCTCAATTATTTTGCACAATTTACTTCCAGGGGTTAATTAAGCGTTGTTTTTCTGCTGTGGTTACAAAAATAAACCGTCTTTTTCCCCGCCAAAAAATACAATTTACCTGTAGCCTAATTCACAAGAAAAGGTTAATTACAATTTTATCTCTGGTTGAGTGGCGTAGAAGACACGCAATTGTAACACGCTACAAAGCTAGTAGTTTGTGGCTGCTCAATTCTTTTGCACAATTTACATTCAGGCGTTAATTAATCGTTGTTTTTCTACTGTAGTTACAAAAATAAACCGTCTTTTTCACCGCCAAAAATTAAAATTTTCCTGTAGCATATATCACAAGCGAAGGTTAATTACAATTTTTTCTCTTGTTGTGTAGAGTAGAAAACACGCAATTGTAACACGCTATAAAGCTAGTAGTTTGTGGCTGCTCAATTCTTTTGCGCAATTTACATCCAGGGGCTAATTAAGCGTTGTTCTGCAGTTGTACTCAATAAAAGAAACTTTGTTTTTCACCGCCACAGAAGAAATTTTCGTGCATTTTTCATATCCAAAGGGGGGTTAATTAAGCCTTTTTGTGTTTTTAAATTCAAAAAATTTCACAATTTTTAAACGGCACATAAAAACCAATTTTTCCTCCCATTTGGGAGCGCAATTTAAAAACCAAGGTTTTACCAAGCTTTGTTACGGGTTTTTTTGGGAGTCAGATACAGGTGTTTTTTTATCTAACATTTTTCCACAAACAGGTCTGTACATTTTAGAACAAACAGTAGTCAGACAAGAGGGGCAGGCTCTTCACCACGAGTGGCAAGGCACAAACATTCCAGCCCTTTTTCAGCCACAAAGGGGAAACCGCGCAGGGGTCACTCGGGGAGGCCAAAACTGCCGCGCATCTGCGGCCGGGTGTGTCAGCAACTCAAGGGTTCCGTTGGTTGACTAGGTCATCCACTTCCTCCCAGATGACACACAACCCCAGCCAAGAATGGGTGGGAACGTCAACACAACCCTTAGTTGGCATGGCCCGGGAGGGGGGTCAGGGGCCCCTCACCTGTCCTCAACCCCCCTGCCCATCCGGTTCCCTCAGCCAAGATCTACTATTGGTCTGGCTCAGCGCCACTAATAGCGAGTTGAACAATTTGAAAGGGCAGTCAGCAGCTACTTGGCAGCGAAAAAATGGGGCCAATATCCCCCGCTTCTTGCAGTAGGGGGCAAATATAGAGTTAGAGTGCCATGGGGGGTCATGTTGGAGGGCGCCTCTGCATACCAAAACCGGGAGAGGACAGCATTACTTGAAACACAAAAGATAAAGTTTCCGACCGCATTGGAGCCGGGGGGGCAAGGGTTCATCATCGCAGGAAAAGGGCGTCACTTGCACGTCAGGCAGCGGGGCAGCCAGCAATGGGTTGTTTGGGGGGGCTCAGCAGAATACAGCGTGTGAGGGGCGGGACCAAACGGCCACGGGGTAAAAAACCCGCTTCGCAGGGCCAAGAAGTAGCGGACAGGGCCAGCGAGCAGCGGTGCAGAAGTCATCAGTGCAGAGCGTTGGCGGGGAAAATACATACCGCGGGGTTTGGGAGTTTTTTTGCTAAACACCGGAGGAGCCGAAAATGGGTATATGTGAATCTTGGGCAGAAAGTGAAGCGTGGCCAGGGGAGCTAATTTTGGGCCCCCAGGGCCCCTTGCGTCAACACTTTGCAGCGGTCACCATGGGTGGCCTGGGCGAAACGTGGCTCGATGTGGTGGTCCATCCCTCCTGCCGCAGAAACAGCAGCCCCCAGCCCCAAAGGGGGCAGGGCATGCCATTGCAGCCATCAAGGTTTCCACCACCTCTGCAAAAGGGGAGCTTTTTTTCTCTTTAAATTTTTTTCCCCCGGGGCCAGATGCTTTTGGGCTCCTCGCTACTCATGGCGCCACAGCCCTTTCGGGCCCGGGGAAAATTGCAAAAAAGAAAAACAGTTTTGGTTCCAAAAACCATCCAAAGGTGCACAGTGCCCGTGCTCCTGTCCAAGTTGTTGGTACTGCAGTCCCCCCCTTTTCCCAAAATTTGGGGGGCCCTCTGACCTTTCAAAAGAACTAAGGGGTTGTCCCGAGCCGAGATGGGATTTTCCAACCCATAATTTTTTTTCCCAAAAAAGGCAAAACCAGCCCCTTCTTTAATATGAAGAACAGAAGGGGGCCAGTTTTTTGGGGTTTAATGGGTTTTTTTCCCAAAAGGTGCCCCGGCGCGGGGAAACTTCGGGACCCTGTAACTACGGTCAGGGCCATTTACATGCCCTTTTTAAGGGGGCCCCACTGGGTGAATGTGTTTTCCCGGCCCCCAGGCACAAAAACAACTTGGACAGGGGGGGCGCCTCCCCTTTCCACTTTGTCAAACTCGGCTCCGCGCCAATGCCCGCCTCCTCCTCCCCCACCCCCCACCACCATCTAAAAGCCCCAAAAGTACTGCCCCCCATCATACCACATGTGTAGGGCCCCAGCGGTTTTCCCATTTTCAAAAGCGGGTTCCCCTCGGCGAACGAATAACACAGGGGGGGGAAAGCTCCGCGTATGCAGAAGGAAATCGATGTGTGGTTTTCCCTCCCCCGCCAACTGCAAAGGGAAAAACGGGTTTGAGGGGACAGGGGAGCAACATGGGTTTTTCCCCGCCCCTGGGCCCGAGGGGGATGGCCCTTTGAGCCCTGAAATGGCGCTCGTTTTCAATTGGTTGTAAAAAGGGGTTCCTAAGTCTTCCCACCGATTTTCCCGAAGATTCTAAAAAAGGCCAGGAAACTGTGCATGCACTTCATCCCCTTTCCCTTTAAAAAGCCAGGAACACCCCCCCTCGAGTTTCAGCGGGCCCCCGAACGGAATTTTTCCCAAAACACCTGAAAAGCGATGTTTCCCCCCGTTGGGAAAACCCCGCCTGCACATGTTGGACCGACTGTATAACAAGAAAAGGCCATTAACGAAATTTTTTGATGATCCCGGCGGACAGGAGTTTCTCCCCCGTTAACATTGAAATTTAAAACCATGGCAGCTCATGCTGGACACCCCGCCGTTTGTTTTAAAGGGCCCTTCGGGAGGCCAAAATTTTTTGGGGCAGTCGCCCGGACTCGGGATGAATAACGTAAATTCCCCTGCTTTAAGTCCTGGAACAGTGCTGAAAAAACCCGTCTGGGAGGGGACTGGAGAACCCTTTGGGGCCTTTCATCTCGCGGCCACATGGGTCCCCCCTGGGGGGGCTGAAATGGAGGAAAAGGGGGGGGGACATTGGGAAACAGAATCATTTTTCTGGTGAAATGAGTGGATTTTTTTAACCAGGTGACAAGAGAGGAGGAGCAGGAGCCTGGGGGAGGTGATGGGGATGAGGAAGGGGCAAGGGGAGATGACCCCCAAGCACCGTGGCAGTTTTACAGGGGGGGGGATGGAGGGGAAAGGGGGCCCCCCCGGATCATTGGAGATTGGGCCCCCTTTTAAAGCTGATTTGCCTGGCTAGGGGACAGCCAATAGGGGCCCGCATTCCGGGAAGGGGGGATGACTTCTGGGTCTCCACCCCCAAATTTGGGCCCTCGCTAAAACCGGTCCAAAATGGGAGCCTTTTTCCCCCCTATTTGAGAGGGAGGACAAACTTTAAAAACTATGGAAATCCTCCTTTGTCAGTTTGGGGGCCCCTGCCTATTTTGCGGCATCGTCCCCCTCTGGGCGTTCTGACCGGGGGGGTTCTTCAGCGCCTTTCGTTTTTACCCGCTGCGGGTGCTGGGGGGAAAAGGGGGGGGGGTCGGACAGTACCAGCTCCATCGCACAAAAAAGTCGGGGTCCCCCTGTGAGCACTCCCCCCTTTTAACCCCCTAGTGAGGAGGGCATCGCCAGAGCAGAAAGGGCCGGGGGCAGGGGGCCCGAACCAACAAAGGGGGTGGCCTACTTTGGGCAGCACCCCCTGCCACCCCAGTTAGGGAAAATCCGCTGGAATATGGGCAGCCAAACTGGATGTGTGGCCGCAACTTGCCGAGTTTGCAGTGGAGAAGCTGTCCTGCCCGGCCAGTAGTGGGGCATCAGAGCGGGTCTTCAGTGCGGCGGGGGCCATCGTTACCCCAAGGAGAACCCGCTTGTCCACGGGAAATGTGGAACAACTGACCTTTGTCAAGATGAATCAGGCGTGGATCGGACAGGATTTCCACACACCAATGCCTTAGGCCTCAGACTACATCAGCCATGACGCCTCACCCAAACTGTGAGAAATGAGTCTGGGTTCAAACTACCTGCCTCAGCCACTAATCTGATGCCGCCACCCGCCTGATGCCACACATCTGCTGACTGTTTCTCCATTTGCCACCAACCATCTTTTACCAGGGACTGGTATTGCCACCCACCTCCACACTCTGTCATTGTGCCACTTTCTGACCTCATGCTGCTGCTGTGGCTGCTGCCGTGACCTACACACTGTGTAATTGTGCCACTCTCTGACCTCATGCTGTTGATCCCGCCGCCGTCACCTCCACTCTCTGTCATTGTGCCACTCTGTGGCCTACTCCAGTTTTTGCCACCTCCAGAATGTGATTGTGCCACTTTCTGACCTCATGATGCTGCTGTGGCTGCTGCCGTGACCTACACACTCTGTCATTGTGCCACTCTGTGGCCTATTCCTGTTTTTGCCACCTCCAGAATGCAATTGTGGCACTGTCATACTTCAAGATGCTGTTGTTGCTGGTGCCATGACATCCACACTGTGTGATTGTGCCACTGTCTGACCTCATGCTGCTGCTGCCGTGACCTACACACTGTGTCATTGTTCCACTGTCTGACCTCATGCTGCTGCTGTGGCTGCTGCCGTGACCTACACACTGTGTCATTGTGCCACTGTCTGACCTCATGCTGCTGCTGTGGCTGATGCTGTGACCTACACACTGTGTCATTGTGCCACTGTCTGACCTCATGCTGCTGCTGTGGCTGATGCTGTGACCTACACACTTTGTCATTGTCCCACTCTGTGGCCTACTCCTGTTTTTGCCACCTCTAGAATATCATTGTGCCACTGTCTGACCTCATGCTGCTGCTGTGGCTGCTGCCGTGACACATGACCACTGTCTGTCATTGCTCCCACACTGTGGCCACTGTGGCTACTTGTTTTTGCCACCTCCAGAATGTCATTGTGCCACTGTCTGACCTCATGCTGCTGCTGTGGCTGCTGCCATGACCTACACACTGTGTCATTGTGCCACTCTCTGACCTCATGCTGCTGCTCTGGCTGCTGCCGTGACCTACACACTGTCATTGTGCCACTGTCTGATCGCATGCTGCTGCGGTGGCGGCTGCCGTGACCTACACACTGTGTCATTGTGCCACTGTCTGACCTCATGCTGCTGCTGTGGCTGCTGCCGTGACCTACTCACTCTGTCATTGTGCCACTGTCTGACCTCATGCTGCTGCTGTGGCTGCTTCCATGACCTACACACTGTGTCATTGTGCCACTCTGTGGCCTACTCCTTTTTTTTAGCCACCTCTAGAATGTCATTGTGCCACTGTCTGACCTCATGCTGGTGCTGCTGTTGATGCCTTTAACTCCACACTGTGTCATTGTGCCACTCTTTGGCCTACTCCTGTTTTTGCCACCTCCAGAATGTCATTGTGCCACTCTCTGACCTTATGCTGCTGTGGCTGCCGCCGTCACCTCCACTCTCTGTCACTGATGTTGCCACCTGAGCCCTCAGCTTGTTTTTTCCAGCTGTCGCTGCCATGACTTTATCAGGCTACATTTCCCTTTCAGTTTTTTGGTCAGTTTTGCCCTCTTAAGTGCCCAGGGAATTTTATAGTGAAGCGATTCTAAGAGCGGCGGCGGTCATGTGCGTGTCATACTAAAACACAACATTGTATGAAGACCAAACCAAGCTCCCTCTGCATATTTAAGCATGGCACAACGTTCTACAGCACCCTGCAGGCTCTGTGCAGCCTGGAAATAGCTGTTTTTTAACGTGATTCGTCCTGAAGTAATTCGGAACAAAGTTATTTTTTGTCGGGAAATTCGGCGAAGTGAGCGAACCGAATTTCGAGAAATTCGCCTATCTCTAGTTACTATCTGAAGGCCACTAAGGGGATAATATTAATGTCCCCCTACTCCCACTCCAACTCCCTGCCCCCTTATTGGCTGCCTATTGTTCCTTCTACAATATTGGTGTCTCTTTTGATACCTTCTAGTGTCCCTCACAAAGTAACAGTGCAATATATTGTGACTCCCAATGATATTAGTGCTCAGTTAGTGGTGTACTCTTCATGCCTATTCATAGTACAAATATTTTCTACTTGCTCCCTCGCATTAATGGTGCTTTTATGTGCCCCCTAACAATATAGCTGTCCCTATTGATCCCCTTAGTAGTGTAGGTTCCACTTGCTTGCTTCCTCAAAGAAACGGTTCTCTATATGTGCCCTTACAGGTTTCTCTTTTGTGCTGACTTGCATGCCACTTCATTCCCCTTATCAAAATAGGTGCTGCTTTTGTGTCCCCTATAATAAATAGGCCTTGTACATACCCCCTCACAGTAGAGGTGGCCCCTTAATGTTCCCTTATAATATAGTTGTTTCCCTTCATAACAAACAAGAACTACTGTAACTTATGACATTGACTGAAAATGAGAGCATATTCCTAATTTAATAAACTCATAATTGCATAAATAGCTTTGGAAGATAGAAGACGTAGAAAAATCAAACATGTACATGAAAATTTCAAACTATTAAAATAAGCACTCAAACTAATTAATATTTAATAGTTTTATAGTACATTATTAGTTCACAACCTCAGGCACTGCTAAATTTCAAAGGTATTCATCATTCAATCATTATTAAAAACCTTACATTAATCATACAATTAAAATATTTTGCTGTTTCAATAAAATTGTAATCATGCAATAACAATAGATACAATCCAAAATGTTTAAAATACTTTTTTTAACTCGTTTTGTGGTGCTGGTCAGATGCTGCATATTTCATATTCTAAAAGCAAGAAGAAAAAATTACTGTAAATGCATACTAACTGTAAATACATATTAACTAGTCTGTAAGGCTGAGGCATATGTCCATCCAGTTCAGCCTATTATCTTGCAGTATTGATCCAGAGAAAGGCATAAAACCCCATAAAACCTGCATATTAAGAAAGAACAATTCCTTTCCAACTTCAAAACTGACAATCCGAATGCATCCCTGGATCAACAACTCTTCTAATTTAGTAAGGTCATTCCGATTAGTTCCTCTGGCAGAGAGTTTCATAATTTACCTGCTCTTACTGTAAAGAATTCCTCTCTATGTTTCTAAAGAAACTTTATTTACTCTAAAGAGGATGACTCCTTGTTATACAGTAGTTACAGTCTGGTTGTAATGGTAAATAATGTGCTTTATATTACTCTAGGGATCAAATCAAGCGATCATTCATTTAAGTTTTGGTCATCCTGTCTCCCAAAAAATAGAATAAAGTGTTCAAAAATGCTCATATAAACCAAATAAGTACCAACAGGAAAATACAGCTCACCCTGAGGAAATGAGTCCCCATCAAGATGCCCCTAGAAGAATGGCGCCATCTGCTTGAGGGGGCTCGCCACCCTGTTACCATCTACTTAGACCACAAGAATCTTGCATATCTCCAGACAGCTCAATGCCTTAATCCTCGGTAGGCTCGTTGGTCCCTGTTCTTCTCACGGTTTAACTTCGTTATCCATTTCCGCCCGGCCAAGAAGAACATCAAGGCCGATGCTCTGTCCTGGGCTTCGGACGTCGTGGGTGAAGAATCTCCTCCTAACCATATTATTCCTCCTGACCGTCTGATTACTGCGGCCCCCGGTGGATCTCTGGCAGATGCCTCCTGGCAAGACTTATGTACGTCCGGCGCTTCGGAGGAGAATTCTGAAGTGGGGTCATTGCTCTCGGATTGCCGGCCACCCGGGAGTACAAAAGACGGCGCAGATCATTTGCCGCTACTATTGGTGGCCTGATCTTGTCAAGGATGTCAAGGAATTTGTGGAATCGTGTTCTTCGTGTGCCCGCAACAAAACACCACACCTTAAGCCGGTCGGGTTACATCTGCCACTGCCCATCCCGGACCACCCGTGGTCCCATATTGCCATGGACTTTATTATGGACCTTCCACTGTCGGCTGGTAATACCATCATCTGGGTCATCGTTGATCGTTTTTCCAAAATAAAACACTTTGTCGCCGGTTTGCCCTCTGCGCCACGCTTGGTGACCCTCTCCTTCCAGCACATCTTTCATCTGCATGGCCTTCCTTGTCACATTGCGTCAGATCGCGGGGTACAGTTTGTCTCCAGATTCTGGCGGTCCCTCTGTTTCCAGCTGAAAGTGGATCTGGACTTTTCTTCTGCTTATCATCCTCAGATAAACGGTGAGGTGGAAAGAGTCAACCAGATCCTGGAAAATTATTTACGCCATTTTGTGTCGGCCCAGCAAGACTACTGGTCGGGCCTGTTACCCTGGATGGAATTTGCATACAACTTTCTGGATTCGGAGTCAACGGGCGCTTCTTCGTTTTTTGTGGTTCATAGACTTCATCACCGCTCAGCCCTCCCACTGTCCTCAGTCTCTGACGTCCCTGCCGTGGACTCCTTGGTTTGTGACTTGAAGGCCCTCTGGAGCAACAATCTAAGATCTCTGCGTCAGGCTGCCGCCTGGATAAGGCTACGAGCGGGTAAGTACAGAAGGTCTCCACCCTCGTTTGCTCCTGGGGATAAGGTCTGGCTGTCCTCCAAATATATCCACCTGAAGATCCCATCCTATAAACTGGGCCCCCGCTACCTTGGTCCTTTTGTGGTCCTGAAGAAGATCAACCTGATGGCCTACAAGCTCCGACTTCCCCCTTCCATGCGTATCCCGAACTCCTTCCATGTTTCCCTACTTAAGCCAGTCATCCTGAACAGATATTCTCGAAGGGTGTCACCTCCTTCTCCGGTAACCTCGGATGTTTTTACCGTGAAAGAAATTCTGGCCATGAAGACGATCAGGGGGAAACTTTATTTTCTTATTGATTGGAAGGGGTTCAGGCCTAAGGAAAGATCTTGGAAGCCAAAGGAGAACATCATGGACCGGGAGCTACTTCGGAAATTTCTTCAGACCAGAGGGAGGGGGAGACCAAAGTGAGGGGGTATAGTCACTCGCTCCCACGAGCGCACTGTCTTACCTGACCGCTTCTGCAGCTTCTCCACTGCCTGCTGGCCAGTGCGCGAGTTCCCGCTCCCTAAGGCGTGCGCCGCCTCTGTCAGATTTAAAGGGCCAGCGCGCTGGTAATTTGGGTTGCCGGACGCTGACCCTATATAATGACTCCACCTCTTCCTTTACTCTGCGGCTTCCATAGTGCCTTACCCTATGCGAGGAAGCCTTTGATACGTTCCAGTTGCCAAATCCGTGTACCAGTCCCTCCAGCTTACGTTTCTCTACCACGAACCTTTGCTGCGTGCCCTGACCTTTTGACCCGTCCCCGACTACGAGTTTGCCTGTTGATTTGGTATTGCATTGTACCTCGGCTACCACCGCAAGTAAGTCGTATCAGGGGTAGTGACCTGGTGGAATCCCGCCGCGGCAAGTCCAACCTGCCTTGTTCTGAAAACCGGGACAAACTTAGACTCCGCCTCCTGGTACGGCTATTACCAATTTTTCTGGGTCATTTCTGGAGCGCAATTTGTATCCAAGGGTTAATTAAGCGTGTTTGTGCTTTTATATTGAGTCAAATACATGGTGTTTTTAAACGCCACATACAAGTAAATTTTTCCTGGTCATTTGTGGAGCGCAATTTATATCCAAGGGTTAATTAAGTGTCTTTGTGCTTTTATATTCAGTAAAATACACTGTGCTTTTAAACGCCACATACAAGTAAATTTTTCCTGGTCATTTGTGGAGCGCAATTTATACCCAAGCGTTAATTAAGCGTGTTTGTGCTTTTATATTCAGTAAAATACACTGTGTTTTAAAACGCCACATACAAGTAAATTTTTCCTGGTCATTTGTGGAGCGCAATTTATATCCAAGGATTACTCAAGCCTGTTAGAGGGTTCATTTAGAGTCAAATACAGGGTGTGTATTTATCATATATAGATATCTTCATTAAGCAGAGTCTGTAAATTTTTGAACAAACAGTATGTCAGACAGAGAGGTGACAGGCTCTTCACATGCGAGTGGCAGTGGCACAAACATTCCTCCTAGCAGGCATAGGTCACATCACAGTAAGGGGACGTCGCAGCAGGGTCACTCAGTGAGGCCAGAAATGCCGGTGTCATGTAGCAGCCGTGTGTTGATCAGCAACCCAAGGGTTCTTGATTGGTTGAATAGGTCATCAACTTCATCCCAGATGACATCTGACAACCCTGGCCAACAGGTGGGTTCGTCAGTCAGTCAGTCCCGTTCGGGTCCCTCAGCCAGAGAATTAGTATGTGGTCTGGGCTCAGTGCCACTATACAGCGAGGACGAACAATTTGAGGACAGTCCGCAGCTACTTGGAAACAAAGAGGTGGGGCAGACATTCCCTGCTTCTTGCAGTATTGATGTGGAGAGTGGCATGCAAGATTTTTTGGCAAGCAGTCAGCCTCTGCATACCAAGACCGTTGAGGAGGACAGCAGTGACGATCAA
Source organism: Phyllomedusa bahiana (assembly GCA_025379985.1). NCBI lineage: Eukaryota > Metazoa > Chordata > Amphibia > Anura > Hylidae > Phyllomedusa > Phyllomedusa bahiana. The sequence continues at coordinate 25,867 of JAODAL010018155.1, forward strand.
ACATTCATGAAGTATAAACGTGGTGTTTTGAATCCAGTTTCTGTGTTACACCAGTTTGTTCAAATGTAGCGTATGGAAATTGAACTGAACCATAACTACAGGGAATGCTTTAGGTGCTTATTTTGCATTCTGTGCCATTGTTTTTTTTTTAGAGTATTTATTTATTAAATTTTGAAGATAAATGCAAAACTTACATGTAAAAAAAAACATACAAGACAAGAAAAACTCTGTCCACTACAGACTATCACACAATGAAATTTAGAGCAATTTTAGGCATCTAATCATAGACATTTTACCATGTAGTATGTTTGAGTCAAATTAATATAACCATGCAGAATATTGGAAGACATGACACTTGCCAGGTAACCATATACATTAATTCTATCATAAGCATAGACCACTTAAAAAAAGTATAGGTCTCCCTGCTCCTAGGTTTCACTTAGTTATAGTACCAGAGTGAATCCTGTCCCTAACAAAACTAACCTTAAACAGTGAAATAACGAATGCGTCTCCGAAGACGCTCCTATTGCTCTCACCCACAAACTCACACATTCAATCCCACTCATATTGTCAGTCTCAGATCCTTTCCCCCACACTGTAACTCATGTCGTTAATGCCTCTATCCAATTGCCCCATATATGTGAGAAACGTTTTGGTATTGTCATGATCATGCCCGACAGACCCCCAGCTTCGAATTCTGGTCGCTGGCCACGGCCGTTGCGACGGAAACCGTGGTTTTTGACATAATGCTTTGTATTCTTGGTTACCAGTGTGAACTGAGTCTTTCCTTCCTGTGTGTTTATTGATTACTGGCCAACGCCCGTGGCCAGGAATCCTCCAGCACCCTTTTAGTTAATCTGTGTTCCTCTTTGATTGACAGCTTTGTTTCCTATCCAGCTTTCTGTTCTTTCCACCTATCACCTCTGCTCTGTGTTCACCAGTTCCCTATTTAAGGATTCCCTTACCTGTCCCCTGTGCCTGTTATATTGGGTCTTTCCTATACTTTCTGCTTGCCTGTCTATTGTTGGATTTTCTGGTTACCTGACTCTGCTTGGCTTCTGACTATTCTTCTCCTCCTGATTTTGTACTGCGCTGTCCGCTTGCTGCCAACCTGGCTTGCCTGACATTCCCTTATTGTGTTTTGTATTTGTTTGTCTGTGTCTTGTGTTCCACGTATTCAGTGTAGTCTTCAGTCTTCTGGTTGGGGCCGACCTTTTAAGGAGTCGGGTACCCCCAAAAGGCAGGGACAGGGGTTGGGACCAGCGTCAGGGCCTCACTCTGTCTGTGTCTTCTCGTGTGTCCCTGACTGGTCCCTTACATTATAACAGGCCCATATTCCCGTCAACTCCCCCGGCGGTTCAACATGAGCACCGACTTGTCGGTCACTGACCGTCTGGACGAGTTGACGACCCAATTTCAGGGCATGGCGGGGCTTATGAATCTAATTTCACAGCGTCTGGACGCCATAACGACCCCGGTACCTGGACCTGCCATCCCATCTGTGTCCCCACCTGCCCCTGTGGATCCTAGCACCCGTCAGAAATCTAAGATGCTGCTACCGGATCGCTTCGATGGTAATCCTGACAGATTCCGGACATTCCGGGAATCCTGTCATCTATTTTTTCGCTTCAACTATTTTTCCACTGAGGCGGAAAGAGTAGCAATTGTTGTGTCTCTCCTTCAGGGCCACCCCAGGATTGGGCATTAGCGATACCCCCTGAAGCCCCTGAGTGGAGATCAGTGGACAGATTTTTTTTAGCTCTAGGCCATGTTTATGATAATCCCAACCGTGCAACATGGGCAGAATCTCAGCTGTTATCTATTCAGCAAGGCCGTCGCTCGGCCGAAGACTACTGTTCAGAGTTCCGCCAATGGTGTACATTGACCGGGTGGTCTGACCAACCTCTAAAAACCCTCTTCAGGCAAGGGCTGTCTGATGCTGTAAAAGATTCTATGGTCAGCCACCCAACCCCTGAGACCCTAAATGACTTCATGACTTTAGCCGTAACTATTGACAGAAGACTAAGGGAGAGACGCAGGGAAAAGCAAGGGGGTTTGGCTCTTCAGCTCAAGTCAGGCTTTCCTGTAAAACCTCCTTCTAATCTTCTTGTAGAGTTCTTCTTTTCCATCTCTCTCTCAGTCTTCTGAAGAAGAACCCATGGTGTTGGGTTGCATATCTGCTACCACCAGGAGGAGACACGGTTGGAGAACGCATTGTGCCTTTATTGTGGGAAAACCGGACATTTTTGAGAAACTGCCCGACTAGGCCCAAGTCACCCCGAGGAAAACACAAAGGCTGAGCAATCTCCAGGAAGGTAACTCGGATGTACAGGTACCTTCTAACGTTAATAACAAGTTTGTATTGCCCGTAACCTTGGTTTCTAGTTCCAAGAGGTTTGCTTGTCGAGCTATGATTGACTCAGGTGCTGCAGCTAGTTTTATCAGCAGGCTGTTGCTCAGCTTTGGGGTTGGAACTAGTTCCATTGCGTTCTCCCTTTCAGTTTCTAGTATCGATTCTACCTCCCTAACTGGAGGAAGTATAAAATATTGTACTGCAGAGAATCACTTTAGATGTTGGGAGTTCGCATACCGAAAAGCTTTCTTTTTTGTCATGGAGAAACTCACTGCGGATATTATTCTTGGGTTACCCTGGCTCCGCCTCCATAATCTGTGTTCGACTGGAGGACCACCGAGTTGATCAAATGGGGGGGACTCGTGTGGTTCTCATTCTAAGGCAGTGCACTCATTGGTATGTGCTGTAATTGATACTCATGACATTTCTGAAGGTAATTCCTTTTATAATGGCGACTTTGATGGAGACGTGGTGGATAAACTGTCTCTGCACAGCCGGATGTTTGCACTATAGACCTCTCTCGGGGCGAGCTCAACTATTCTGCCCCGGAGCGAGAATCTATGTACCGAGATATTGAGGAACCTGAAAATATTGTTTCTCCGGGAGTAGTTGTCGCCACCGTGAATTCAGATCTTATGTCCTCGACTACAGACACACCAAGTTCTGCTCCTTCCGAGCAGCTCCACGTTTGCTGTGATGATGGTTTCCACCTCACTTATTCCGCTGTTACAGGTTGTGAAACTAAAATTGAATCCGCCAGTAAACGACTGTGCACAGTCTGGGCTAGGAGTCATAAGACTCTAAAAAATGCCCAACTAAAACAAATCGATAAAAAACATCGACTCAGACCACAAAGGCTCCGTATTCGAGTCCCAGTAGTAAAATATACTCCCAAGCTGGTGAAGGGGAAACTTCACAAAGCCCACCCTGGTAAACCTGGAGGGTCTGTGGAGGGTCCGGTGGCCCCTCCTAGAGGGGGGGGGGTACTGTCATGATCATGCCCGACAGACCCCCAGCTTCAAATTCTGGTCGCTGGCCACGGCCGTTGCGACGGAAACCGTGGTTTTTGACATAATGCTTTGTATTCTTGGTTACCAGTGTGAACTGAGTCTTTCCTTCCTGTGTGTTTATTGATTACTGGCCAACGCCCGTGGCCAGGAATCCTCCAGCACCCTTTTAGTTAATCTGTGTTCCTCTTTGATTGACAGCTTTGTTTCCTATCCGGCTTTCTGTTCTTTCCACCTATCACCTCTGCTCTGTGTTCACCAGTTCCCTATTTAAGGATTCCCTTACCTGTCCCCTGTGCCTGTTATATTGGGTCTTACCTATACTTTCTGCTTGCCTGTCTATTGTTGGATTTTCTGGTTACCTGACTCTGCTTGGCTTCTGACTATTCTTCTCCTCCTGATTTGGTACTGCGCTGCCCGCTTGCTGCCAACCTTGCTTGCCTGACATTCCCTTATTGTGTTTTGTATTTGTTTGTCTGTGTCTTGTGTTCCACGTATTCAGTGTAGTCTTCAGTCTTCTGGTTGGGGCCGACCTTGTAAGGAGTCGGGTACCCCCAAAAGGCAGGGACAGGGATTGGGACCAGCGTCAGGGCCTAACTCTGTCTGTGTCTTCTCGTGTGTCCCTGACTGGTCCCTTACAGGTATGCCTTTGGAGGCATAATAAATCTTATAATAGGGAAGATCCGTATTAACCAACTGCACCCAGAGATCCAAGGTAGGGACCTTCGGGGGGCTTCCAGTTAAGAAGTATTGTTTTCCGTGCATAAAATAAGAGAAGTCTATAGAGAATTCTTTCATTCTTTCCCGGCACTAAGTCTGTCACTAGTCCCAATAGGGTATTACCCGCTTGACATACATTAGGAAGACCCCATTTATCATTTAAAAATGTATGAACTGATTGCCAGAAGAGTTGCAATGTTGGGCATTCCCATACCATGTGGATCAAAGTACCGCGCGCTCTGCCACATCTAGTGCACAGGTCGGATGATAGGCATCTCATCTGTCTTAGGCGAACCGGAGTCAAATACACCCTATGTAGCCATTTTGCTTGAATGAGTTGATCTCTTGCACTTAGGACAGAAGCTCTCCAGGAGGAGCACATCATTCTCCAGATCCAGTATATCATTCTTCCATTTCCCTAAGGCAGCTACTAATGGTGAAGGTTGACACTCCATGATCCCTCGATACAGAGAGGAGACCGGCCTTTCAAGCTTCACCCTCCTAACTATGGCTTCTACAGAGCCGCACTTCAGTGAAACAGTTCCAGATCCAAACTGCGCAGCACAATCGTGCCTTAGCTGCAGGTACCTAAAAAAAGTGCCCCTAGGGAGATCGAATTGTTCTTCTAAATCCACAAAAGAGCGGAAATGACCCCATACATACAATTGCGCCAAGTATTTGATTCCCTTCAGAGCCCAAAATTCATAGTCTTATAGGTACAATAATTCAGGTAGTTTAGCCTTGCGCCACAACGGGATATAATGCGTACCTTCATCTTGCCTCTCATAGATGGTCACAAAGGAACTCCATGCTCCCACCACTGCACCCATCAATGATGTATAGTGTGTTGTTTGGTTCCTACCTTTCCTATAAGTCAAATTTGTCAGTCCTTCATATAAGCCTATCAGTGCGGCTTCAAGAACCACCGCTGGATTGTTGTTATCTGACCGAAGCCACCACGCTGCATAGGTCAATTGTGCTTCAATATAGTATATATATAAATCCGGCAAAGCAAGACCGCCTCTGTTGTACGGAGCCTTTAAAGTGGACCTACTGATTCGTGGTGCCTGACTTCCCCACAAGAAGGAGGTCAATATTCTATCTAATTCCACAAAGTGGGACTTAGGAATTATACATGGAGCTGCTTGGTATAAATATAATAGCTAAGGCAGTAAGGCCATCCTGAAGAGCTAAATCCTGCCAATCAGGGACAACGTGAGTGTCAACCAGGCCTTTAACTTAAGAGTGAAATGCAGCACTGAAGGTGTAAGATTCAGAGCCAAGTAATTTCTCTTTGTCAACTACGATGCCCAAATATTTGAACCGGGAAACCACTTGCAGACAAGAGTGAGGAGTAATTTCAGAGGGAACAATTTTGTCCACTGGAAAGAGAATAGATTTGGCCCAGTTCACCTTTAGCCCTGAATAAGACCCAAAAGCGTCAACAGTGTCTAGTAAGTTATCCAATGATGCTCTAGTATCCCCTAGGTACACCAACATATCATCGGCATATAGAGAGATTTTCTCAGTAATGCCCGCAATGTTCCATTCCTCAATTCCCTGATGATTAGTAAGGAGGATGGCCAATGATTCCATCACCAGTGCAAATAGCAGCGGCGACAGAGGACACCCCTGTCTAGTCCCTCTCTCCAGAGGGAAGGAACTAGATAAGTGTCCACTGACTCTCACCCTCGCCACAGGATTAGAATATAATAATTTGACCCAGCGCAAAAATTCCGGCGGGATCCCCATTTGGGCCAATACCACCCACATAAACCTCCACTCCACTGAGTCAAATGCCTTCTCATTGTCCAGGGCAGCAACTGCCCTCGCCCTGAGTTGGCATGCACTACCTGTAGGTTGGTGAATAAACGTCTCAGATTAATGTCAGTAGTTTTGCCTGGCATGAATCCAGACTGATCCATGCCTACGAATGATAATATTATTGCACTAAGTCTCATGGCTAAGACCTTAGCCAGTATTTTGGCATCAATATTCAATAGTGATATGGGCCTGTACAAACTACACAATTCAGGAGGTCTTCCAGGTTTATGAATCACAACAATAAATGCCTCTGAAAAAGAGGGCGGCAATTTCCCTTCAACCAGTGCAGTTCTAAAAACAGCTTCCAGCCTGATACTACACTGCTCTCGGTCCCACCCATACCACTCAGCTGGAAACCCATCTGGCCCAGGGGTCTTTATAGTTGCTAAGCACCCAACACTTGAGAAAGGGGGCGTGGTTATCCCCCGAAACGTCGTGTGGTGTTTCTTATGGAGGACATCTCAACCGGCTGTTCCCATGATCTCTGCTGAAAGCAATCGGAACCAGTAGATACTTATGGCGGATACCTGCTGATCTTTGGGACATCTAACCTCATCGAGGACTCCAGGTTACATTTTCTTGAATCTTCATTATGTCTATGTGAGAAGTACATAAATTTCAGCTAATACTTGAATATAGCAATATTGGCGAAGATTGTTCTATTATATAAAGAATTAAAAATATTCATAAAAATGCAAAAAGAATATTTGTGTTTCACGGCATATTGTCCTAATTTAAGCACCCAATGGCCCACTGAATCTCCTCTACCGAGATATCAGCTGCCAATATATCTGTATCAGCATGGCTCAAATGGGGAAGAGGAATTGAGCTCACAAACTGGATCAAAGCCTCATCCTAGTGACAGAAACGGGACGAGTACAACTGCTGGTAGTAGTCCGCAAATTTACAGCATATCTCCTGTTTGTCCATAAAGGCCCCCCTCCCCCCCAACCATCCTCCACCCCAGAAATAACCGTCATGGGGGTCCCTGTTTTGGCCAGAAAGGCCAGTGCATGGCCATTTTTGTCTCCTTCCGTGAAGACCGTCTGTTTTTGTGCTAATATTTTCTTTTGTGTGTAATTTGTAAGATGCAGAGAATATCTCCTTTGCGCCTCCAAAAGTATCTGCTTATTTGGTAAGGACGGATCTGCTACATACGTAGCCTCCTTACTAGCAACCTCCCTCTCTAATTCCCTTTCACTTGCCTTTAATTCTGTTCTATATGCAGCTATAGCCCCGATACAAACCCCTCTCATCACTGCCTTAGAGGCATCCCATACTACCCCCTGGCTCGCTGACCCCTCGTTTGCCTCCCAATAGTAGTCTAATTCTTCCTTACATTTAGTTGCAATGACAGGGACATCTAGCCACCTGGGGTTCAGTCGCCAGAGTCTAGGGACTTTTTGTCCCTTTGGGTTCAATATCAACATCAAAGGGGCATGGTCTGAAATTCCCCTAGAAAGGTACTCCACTTTAGAAAAAGAGGGCAATAACTCCCTTGAGGCAAAGGCAAGATCAATTCGCGAGAGCGAGTTGCTTGCCGGCGTAAAGCATGAGAATTGCTTCAGGTCAGGGTGCAACCACCTCCAGGCCTCCACTAGACTGTTAGTTTCTGCCCATTCTGATAGGCTCTTACTATGAGATCTCTGTGGGTGCAAGCGGTCCAACCACTGATCTAAAGTGGCATTAAAATCACCCATTAACATAACTGACGCTTCAGGGTATTGGGAAATCTTGGACATTATAATTAGAGATGGGCGAATTTCTCAAAAATTCGGTTCGGTCACTTCGCCGAATTTTCCTACAAAATTCGTTTCGGTCTGAATTACTTTGGCACGAATCGCGTTAAAAAACAGCTATTTCCAGGCTGCACAGAGCCTGCAGGCTACTGTAGAACGTTGTGCCATGCTTAAATATGCAGAGGGAGCTTGGTTTGGTCTTCATACAATGTTGTGTTTTAGTATGACACGCAGATGAGTGCCGCCGCTCTTAGAATTGCTTCACTATAAAATTCCCTGGGCACTTAAGAGGGCAAAACTGACCAAAAAACTCAAGCGGGAATGTTGCCTGATAAAGTCATGTCAGCGAAAGCTGGAAAAAAACAAGCTGAGAGCTCAGGTGGCAACATTAGTGACAGAGTGTGGAGGTGATGGCGGCAGCCACAGCAGCATGAGGTCAGAGAGTGGCACAATGACATTCTGAAGGTGGCAAAACAGTAATAGGCCACAGAGTGGCACAATGACACAGTATGGAGGTTACGGTAGCAGCCACAGCAACAGCATGAGGTCAGACAGTGGCACAATGACATTTTGGAGGTGGCAAAAACAGGAGTAGGTCACAGAGTGTCACAATGACAGGGCGTGGAGGTCATGACTACAGATAGGCTAATCGATTATAACGAAGTGGAATTCGTTTAGAATTTCAGGAAAACTTTGGTTCAGAACGAAGTCGAACTTTGGGGTACTTCGGGTGAACGAAGTGTGCTTTTGATTGATAAAATGGCTGCGAGCACATGGCGCTACATGGGGCAAAGCACTCTGGGAGGAAGAAGGGTATAGCCTGCATGACATGTGCAGAGGTGAAGCCAATCAGAGACCGGCGGGATTCTGTGACGTCACCGCACTATATAAGTCCGGGCGCGACGCCGGGAGCTCACACTCCTCTCACTGTGCTCATCAGGGAAGGTGCTGCCGCGGCTGATAGCTCTTACTGAAGAATTGATTTTTATATAGCGATTTCTGTGGGGTGTCTCAGCTTGTATCAGAGACTGTTCTCTTAATGTTCTATTTCTAATGTTTTGGGGTATTGGATCTGAAATCCAGTGTGCGTCCACTGCAGCTGCATATACATTCAATATCCAAGTGGGATCTAAGCCAGTTCCTGTTGTATTCATTTAAAGAAACAGCGTTTTTACAATACAAATACCACGTCATTTTTGGCTGCTCAATTCTATTGCGCAATTTACATCCAGGGGTTCATTAAGCGTTGTTTTGCTGGTGTGCTGACCCAAAAAACCTTCTTTTTCAACGCCAAAATATATAAATTTTTCCTGTAGCCTAATTCACAAGCAAAGGTTAATTACAACTGTATCTCTTGTTGTGTGGCTTAGAAAACACGCAATTGTAACACGCTACAAAGCTACTATTTTGTGGGGCTCAATTCTTTGGCGCAATTTAAATCCAGGGGTTAATTAAGCGTTGTTTTGCTGGTGTGCTGACCCCAAGAAACCGTCTTTTTCAACGCCAAAATATATAAATTTTTCCTGTAGCCTAAATCACAAGCAAAGGTTAATTACAACTGTATCTCTTGTTGTGTGGCGTAGAAAACACGCAATTGTAACACGCTACAAAGCTACTAGTTTGTGCGGCTCAAATCTTTGGCGCAATTTACATCCAGGGGTTAATTAAGAGTTTTTTGCTGGTGTGCTTTCCCCAAGAAACCGTCTTTTTCAACGCCAAAAAATATATAAATTTTTCCTGTACGCCATAAATTTTCAAACAAGCAAAGGTTAATTACAACTGTATCTCTTGTTGTGTGGCGTAGAAAACACGCAATTGTAACACGCTACAAAGCTACTAGTTTGTGCGGCTCAATTCTTTGGCGCAATTTACATCCAGGGGTTAATTAAGCGTTGTTTTGCTGGTGTGTGCTGACAAAAATATAAACCGTCTTTTTCAACGGCAAAATATATAAATTTTTCCTGTATCCTAATTCACAAGCAAAGGTTAATTACAACAGTATCTCTTGTTGTGTGGCGTAGAAAACATGCAATTGTAACACGTTACAAAGCTACTAGTTTGTGCGGCTCATTTCTTTGGGGTATTTACATCCTTGGGTTAATTAAGCGTTGTTTTGCTGGTGTGCTGACAAAAATAAACCGTCTTTTTCAACGCCAAAATATATAAATTTTTCCTGTAGCCTAATTCACAAGCAAAGGTTAATTACTAGTGTTGAGCGATTTTTATCGACAAAGTTGAAATCGGCAAGGTTTTTATGGTGATCGAAATTTCCAGATCATGCGATAATTTTAAGGTTTTAAAATCTGTGCATCATCTATTAAGATGCCCCTTTTTCGGCGTTCCCAAAAATTTTGGCGGCCAGCAAATAAATTTTAACAAAAATAGAGCAGGGGGGAGATTTTGTGTGCGACGTCATGATGGGATGTGTAGGTTGCGATTGGCGGGAAAAAAATCACAGACCCGTTTTAAAAATGGGAACAGCGTTTCCTTTTTAAAGCCTCAGTGTCTCTCAGGTCTAATAGGGATAAAAAACCTGCGCTTGCCTGGGGGCCCAAAACAGCTAGCAAAAATTTTGTCTATTTTTGCACAGAGAAACCTCTACTATTCGCTGTGACCCTTCCAATTTAGTTAGTTTAGAGATTTGAAGATTTTTGTAGTTAGCTAGAAAATTTTTAAAAGCAGCATCTCCCGCGGTAAATTCATGGCGGGTGGGGCGGGGGGGGGCCCCCGCGGGCAAAACACAGACAAGCTTATCTATAAAGAACACTGGAAAAATTCCCCAAAGGGGACTTGTGTAGACATTGTAGTGGAAAAATTTTATTTTTTAACAGTTTGCTATTGAAAATTTTTTCCTGGATTTTTGGGAAGCCGGGAACTTTATTGGAAACACATCAAATCAAAGAAACTGCAGGTCTCTTTGTTAAAAAAATTAAAAAAAAAAAAAAAAAACTCCCTTTTAAATTAAATCATTTTTTACTTTTCAGATAGGTTTTTCATTTTTAAATTTTTTAAACCCTTTTACACCTGTGACTGTTAAATATTTTCCCCCTTGCATTTAAAATTTTACAATCCGCAATCTTGTAGTCACCCACAGGTTGTTTGTTCCCAAAAAAATACCGTGTATCGTAGGGAAAAACTCCAGTTACGTGTTTTTTTATTTTTTGGCCCCCGCATTGTTCATTAAAGCGCATCTACGTAAATTTAAAACAGCAAATTCATATTCACCACATTTAAAATTGAAAGGTGCAAAAAATATCGTTTATTAAAACCAAAAAAAAACCCGGTTACGTGTTTTTTGACTTTGCGCCCCCAGCATTTTTCCCTTTGGGAAGCGGGATCTAGTAAATTTTTAAAAACAGCAATTCTTATTCCCCAAAGGTTTGAATTAAAAGGTGCAAAAAAATTTTCGTTTATTATAAAAAAAACATAACAGTTACGTGTTTTTTGACTTTTGCACCCCCCAGCATTTTTTTCATTAAACCCGGCATTACGTAAATCTTAAAACAGCAATTCTTTATTCACCACAGGGGGAATTTAAAAAGGTGCAAATTAAAAAACCGTTTATTATCCCCCAAAACCAAAAACAGTTTCGTGTTTTTTGGATTTTTTCCCAGTCCAGATTTTTGTTTGGGGCCCACCTTGCATTTTAAATTTTGAATCCAGAAATTTTGTTTTTTTTGTAAGGGATTTGAAAATAGCTTTTGATTTGCCGTTTTTTTAATAAAGATTTTTCCCAAAACTTTTCCCCTTTCCTTTCTAAATTTTTTATTTTGAACATGGAGCAAATTTGCAGGTGGTTTAAGGGGAGCAAAGGTGGGGGGTGAACTTTGGAGGTGAGGAAAGAGGAAGAGGTTTTTCCCGTGTGGTTTTTCAGAATGCCGCGGATGTCAGTTGCAGGCCCGTCGGGGCCTGTCATCGCTGGGGTCGGGGCCCCGGGTGAATCTAAGTAACGAACAGCGTCCCCCAATCTGCCCTTCAGGGGGTTAAGGGCAACCTGAATTAGCGGGTTTTACCCCCTTGTCCTGGGCAGTCACGGCCACAAATTTTAAAATTAATCGGCTCATCAGCTCCGCCAACAGGGAAGCAGCCCAAATGTCAACATGTGTCCCCACCCCCCTGGGGATTTCCATTGTCTAAAAGACCTCTTTGATGACAAAATGGGGGTTGGGGTCAGAAGGCATTTTTAAAAAGTAAGGGAGGAGGGTTTTTTAGTTGCTCTAAACCCCCATTTTAATGATCCCATCAGGGGGAGGTAAAAGGGAACCCGGGGCCCAATCGGCAAAAATCCCGGGCCGGTCGGCAAAACCCCTTTGTTTTTGCCCTTGCTTATAGCCCGCGGGCTTCGGGATGCAGAAAGTCGGGAAAAGGCCCCCCGGGGGGGTTTTACCTGTGTTGATGATGATGATGATGAGACATTGGGGTCCACCCGGGGTCTTTTCCACAAAATTTTGTTTGCGAGCGCTTCTCAGTGGACGGGGGGGGGAAGGAGTTTGGGGGTTAGTGTAAATTCGGGTCCGCCACAAAATGGGAAAAGGGCGGTCGCAGAAGTCCGTAAATTGATTCGGCACCCACGGTCAGGGGGCAAAACCCTGCCCCTCGTTTTAACCCCCGTCAAAAAGGCCCAAAGGACCCTAAAACCCGGGGCCCCTTCTTTGGGGCAAGCCTCTGTTTCACCCACCCGATGCCCAATGCCCCCTTTTCCCCGAAAAAGCATAAGTAGGGGGCAAGAACCTTAAGGGGTTTAAACCAAAACCACCAAAATTGTCTAGTCCCATGCAGCGAATGCATGAGTTGAAATGGAGGGGAAACTTTGGCCAAAAAAGGCCAGCCCGACGCCGGGCCCCCAACCACTGTCACCCCCTTTTGTCTCCGCCTCCTTCCCCCGGCCACCACCAAGCTTTCCCTCAGCTGCCATGTCTCTAGAGTCTTGTTAGGGATCAGCCTCCGCTTCGGGCCTCCCCCGGGTTCGCCCGAGTACCACCAACCCCAAAAGCCCAACCCTCCCCCTTTCTCCTTCCGCCAGTTTGACGACTTGCACCCCCGTACAGTGGCCGGGTCTAGCAGCCACCCTTCTGTTTCCGGGTTTTGGGAGCAAAAGGGAAAAAAACATTTTAAAACCCCAAACCCATCCCAAAGCCAAAAACCCTAAATTTGTCGGAAATTCCCAGGTTTTTGGGCCCTTTGGGAAAAAATGTTGCCTGTTCCCCCCACGTCAGGGCCCCTCGCCTGCCCCAATACCAGATGCCAAGCGGGTTTTCCCTTTGCCAGAAAAAGCCCGTCCCTGCCCGGGCCACCCAAAGGGTGTCTTTCTAAAATTTCAAGCCCCCATTGTCTGCTTTGTGCCCGGGGAAAAAGTCCATCTCACCACCGACCCATGGACTAGGTAAGCAGGGCCCCCGGGGCCGCTATATCTCTGTAAACAGCTCAATGGGTGAGCTGGGTGGATGCCCTTCTGGGGGGTGACGGTGGCTTGGGCTTGGCGCACGCTTCCCAAAACCGCGGGGGATGGTGCAGGGCTTTTTCCCCCCAAGGTCTTTGGTGGAAATCACGTGCCCAGGGGGGACCCCAAAGGCCCCGTTTTGAAATTAATCTGCCTTGGAGACCGCCCAAACCACAGGTCAGGAGTGTGGAGGCTCTAAGCAATGAGGGCCGGGGCGTGGGTGGGTGACCAAAAACCTTGTGCCAGGAAAAGGGGGTGGGGCGATAACGGGCGAAAACTGTGGGTGCCCCTTTTGATTTGGTTAGGCTGGAGCACATTTCCCCTTTCCTGGCACTTTTCATGAAACCCTTTTGTCCAAAAAATTTTTAAAGAGATACCCGGGTTTTGGGCTGCCTGGCCCGAAGAAGGTCGAGGTTTTTGGGTTCGCAAATTTGCCGTTCGCACCCCGCCCTTTGTTTCCCCCCCCTGGTGGGTTGCAGCTTTTAGCTCGGCCTCCCCGTCAACCGTTTTCATTGTTGACGTGGCAACGGCTGGAATTCCACCCCCCACATGCTCCAAGGGTTTTTGGCAGCAGTGCAATGCCCCTTTTCTAAATACGAAGTGACACATGGCCCGGGCAAGCAGCGGTACGGGGCCTCGGGGGGTTGAAACCCGAGAGTGGAGGCAGGGAAAAAACCTCTGAAAATTTTTGCCAGTTTTTAAGGGCCAAACCAAAATTTGGGCGTGCGGAAAAATGCCCTTGTTTAGCATGAGGGATTGTGGTGATCTTAAATTCTTTGAACGATCGTTTTGGGCACTCTGAAACAACAGGGTTTCCCCCCAGCGACGGAGGGGAGAAGGAAAACAGGCCGGGGCCCGGAGCCTTTCTCTCCGCAAACCACAAGGGGGGACAAATTTCCAATTTCATCGGTCTTAAATTTGGCAGTGGTTTGGGGGGCCATGGTAGTTCCCAAAGGGGGGCCATCAGCTCTCAGGGTGCTCCCCTCTCAGGGGAAGTCGGGGCTGTTTGAAGCTGTGCCGGAGGCAGCGGAGGAGGGGGGAGGGGGGAGGGGGGGGGATTCCTAGGAAAACCGGGGTGTTACCCCGTCCCTGCCTTGGAAAAAGGTTGGCGCGAATTTGAGGCGGGGAAAAAGATGAGGAAGTTTAGTTTGCTTGTTTCCCCTCGACCCAAAAGGCTTTGGGGAAAACAAAGGTCCTTTTCCCCCACATGAGGGGCTTGGTGCTCCATTTCCTCCAAAATGATCTCGCATTAAGGCCATCAAAAGAACAAAAAGTTCTTTGGGGGAACCCTCCTGGATTTCCCCCGGAAAAACAAAAATCAGCCTTTCCCCTTCCACCCCCCCAAATGAGGTAAAATGCAGGAAATGGGACCTTGCCCGATTGATCAACTGGAGGACATTTTTTTGCGTCTGCTTCACGTTCCCCAAAAAGTTACGTGGAAAAAACATCAAACGACGTGGGATTAGAGTAGAGTGCCCAAATAGGCGTGCGGCAGCAGCAGGCCCAAAGGGGGGCGAAGCCTAATGGGGTGACCTTGGGAATTTTTTGTTTAAACCCCCTCAAACCCAACATGCAATGCAGGGGGACAAATCCAACACACAGGGGATAGCTTAAGGGTCATGGGCCCCGACTATCTGGTTCAACACCCATGTTTTTGATGTGTTCCCGACCCCAAAAGGGGCTTTGGGTTCCAAAATGGGGAATTTCCGAGGGTGGCTGTCACGATAGAGGGGGTTTTCCTGCCCCCGCAGCCAGCGTCATTTCCCGAGCGGACCTTCAGCACGCTGGGGGGAGTCATTACAGAAAAAAACGCATCCGGGGTTTCCCCGTAATTTTGGGTCGTTTTTACTTTCATCAAGATGAATTTAGGGATTTGGGTCTCTGATGATTTTTGTGGCCCCAAAAGCCCAGGTCCCCGATTGTTGCCGGAACCATTCAAAATTCCTTTTTTTTAAAAAGGGAAAAGGTCCCCTTTTAAAAAATTTTTTTTTTAAAAAAGATCATTTTTTTACTGAATTTTTTTTTTCTTTTTCCAACAGTTTCATTTTGCTGGGGTTTTTCTGTGAGTAGACTGTAAAAAAACAGCAAGGTTTCATGACAAAACCGTATTCCCCCTGTACTCACTTTATCTTTAAAAAAATTTTTTGCATTGTCAATAGTTTTGAGGTTTTTGTTGCTGTGAGATACAGCTATAAATTTTGGTCCTTTGGACAGGAAAAAATGGGTTCTAAAATGGCATTTTTTCCCCCACAATTTTTTTAAAAGTGGGTGAGAAGTCAAAATTTAAATTTTTTGGGGTTTATGTAGTTGGGGAACAGCAATTAATCATGGTCCCTTTTGGAAAAGAAAAAGTGGCTTTTAAGTGGCAAATTTTTCCCCCACAATTTTTTTAAAATGGGGTGAGAAGTCATTTTTATAATTTTTTGGGTCATGCTTTCTTTGAAATGCAGCAATAAAACAGGTCCTATTATAAAAAAATGTTGTTTTTAACAGGAAATTTGTTTTTCACCCTTGTCCCAAATTTGGGTCCCCAAAGGGGCATGCTTTGAATTTTTTTGGGGACATTTTTCGGTTTTTACATGCAGCTATACTACCGGTCCCCATTCTAAAATTTTTTTTCTAACAGGGCATTTGTTTTTACCCAATTTTAAGGTGGCCAAGGGTGATGGTGCTGTCAGAAACAGGGATAGGTTTGGGCATGTTAATGGACCATATTGCAAAAAGGGCTTGTTTTTTCAGATTTTTTAACCCTAGCTATTTAATCCCTGTTTTTGAAAACAAACCCCTTTAATTTCAATTAAAAAAAAGAAAAACAAAAAACATGGTGGGATTCCCTCCTATTTTAAAAAAAAGTGTTTTTTAGAAAATTTAAAAAAAATAAAAAAACCCCTTTCATGTTTCAAAATAGTGTTAAAAAAAAATTTTCTGAATTGTAAAAAGGGAGGTACAGGAAAAATTTACGATGTAGGTTAAATTTAGAGGACATGGAGTATGGGGCATGGCAGAGAACAAAGTAAAAGGGACCATTTCCTCCGCATGTTTGGAATAAAAAGAGAAAAAAAATGCCAGAAAAAAGGGCACCCGGGTGTAAGGAGCGTTAAAAAACCCCGTATTTCCAAGTGAAGCTCAATTTGGGCCACATCTACGGAGGGACAAAACGGGTTTCCCCGGGATTGACTGTGTACTGAGGGGAAAGGGTGGAGTTCTACACTTCCCCTTCCGCACTCTGCTTTTAGCATGAAAGTTTTCGTTTTCTGGTATCAGGGCATTTTTAAAAATGCGTTTTTAAAGTATGGGACGCCCCGGGCCCGGGCTCCCCACCCCACCCCCTGTATCCCGGGCCCGGGTTTTTGCTGTGGCCCCGGACAGGTTTTAAATAATGTCCAGTGAAAATAAAAAGGTGGTTGAAAGACTCCTTTTTCCCGGCCCCTTTTTTAAAAGTGGGGGGGCTGCAGGTTTGGGGCTCATTTCTGTGGCCCAGGACAGGGATATTTAATGTCCAAAATTTAAATAAAATTTATGGTTCAAATCATACTGTTTCGGGCCCGTTTTCAATTTGTGGGGGGATGCGGTTTTAAAGGGGAGGGTTTGGTACAAGGCAGGGATTGTTTAATGGTCTGTGGGCTTTTTTTTTTTGTGACTTTTTTCTAAGGGGTTTTTTGCCTAAGATGTAGCAGTATTCCCTTTGATGTTGTGGATGTTAATTTTAAACTTCTCCGCCTGTTTGGGTTTAAAATGAAGGTGTTGTTGCTTCCATAGACTTTAATTTGGGGCATCGCTATAATCGACGCTCAATACGAAAAAAAACCCTTTTCCCAAAAGCGGCCGACTATCGACTATCGATTTGATTTTCCCATAAAACCATCGCAATCCCCTCAAAACTATTAATTACAAACTGTTTTCTCTTGTTGTGTGGCGGGTTTGAAAACACGCAATTTTTAAAAAACGCAAAAAAGCTACTAGTTTTTTGTGGTTTCCAAATTTTTTGGCGCAATTTCCCTGCAGGGGTTTAATTTTTAAACGGGTTTTTTTTGCTGGGGGTTTCTGAAAAAAATAAAAACCCTCTTTTTCAACGCCAAAAAATATATTAAAATTTTTTCCCGTAGCCTTTAAATTTACAAGGCCCAAAAGGGTTTAATTTCAACTGTATCTCCTTTTTTTTTGTGTGGCGTAGAAAACACCCCAAATTTTAAACACGCTACCCAAAACTACTAGTTTGTGGGTCAATTCTTTGGCGCAATTTACATCCGGGGGTTAATTAAGCGTTGTTTTGTGGTTGCTGAAAAAAAATAAACCGTTTTTTAACCCCAAAAAATAAAAATTTTTCTTGTACCCAAATTTCAAAGAAAAGGTTAATTAAAACTGTATCTCTTGTTGTGTGGCGTAAAAAAACACCAATTTAAAACCTACAAAGCTATAGTTTGTGGGCTCAATTTTTTTGGGCAATTTACATGGGGGGTTAATTAAAAGCGTTGTTTTGTGGTGTTTTACAAAAAAACCGTTTTTTTCAACGCCAAAATAAAAATTTTTTTCCTGTGCCTAATTCACAAGAAAAGGGTTTAATTAAAACTTATCTCTTGTTGTTGGGGGCGTAGAAAACCCCAAATTTGTAACCCCTAAAAAAGCTACTAGTTTTGGCGGGGCCAAAATTTCTTTGGCGCAATTTACACCCGGGGGTTAATTAAGCGTTTTTTTTCTGGGGGTTGACAAAAATAAACCGGGTTTTTTTCAACGAAAAAATATAAAATTTTTTCCTGACCTAATTCATGTCCGAGGTTAATTAAGCCTGTTTGTGTTTTACATTTGGTACAACACATGTTTTTTTTAAAAGACACTTAAAGTAAATTTTTCCTGGCCATTTGGGGGTGCTTTTTATACCCAAAAGGTTTTTACCCAAGCTTGTTAGGGTTTTATTTGGAGTAAAAAAAGGGGTGTATATTTACATATACGATATCATCATCAAAAGTGTCTGTACATTTTCGAACAAACATTATGTCAGACAGAGAGTGCAGGGCTCTAGCAACCTGCGGTGGCCAGTGCACAAAAACATTCCTGGAACAGGCCCAGGTTTGCAGCACAGCAAGGGGAAGTCGCCAGCAGGGGTCACTCAGGTCGAGGCCAAACTGCCGCAGTATCTAGCGGCGTGTTGTTGTTCAGCAACCAAGGGTTCTGAGTTGGTTGACTAGTACATCCTCTTTCCCAGATGACATCTGACAACCCCAGCCAAAGTCGGTGGGAAACCTCAGACACAACCCTTAGTTGGCAGGCCCGGGAGCGGGTCAGTGGGCCCTCCACTGTCCTCCAGCCGCCTCTGTCCCATTCGTCCCTCAGCCAGAGATCTCCTATGTGGTCTTGGGGTCTCAGCGCCACTATATAGCCGAGGATGAACAATTTAGGTGGGCAGTCAAGCAGCTACTTGGCCCAGCGAAGAACTGAGTCCAATATCCCTGAGTCTTGCAGTAGGCGGCAAAAGTATAGATGTGGAGAGTGGCATCGGGAGGTCATCTGTTGTGAGAGGTCAGCCTTGGCATACCAAGACCGGTGTTGAGGACAGCAATGACGATGAAACACAAATAGATGATGAGGCCATTCGAGGAGGCAATGTTATTTGTCAGTCGCACAGGAACTACGGGAGGGATGAATAACGTTCATTCACTGCTTCATTGTCCTGGAACAGATGCCTGAAAAAATTTTGTCTGGGCAGGGACTTGGAGACGTGGGCGACTACATCTCGTGGCACATGCGTCCGGTGGGGATGAAATGGAGATGAGGAGGAGGGAGGGTGGACATTGGAGCAGAGTAAGAAAAAAAACATTGTTGGAGAAATTAGTGGATTTTCTAACCCAGGTGGACAAGAGAGGAGGAGGAGCAGGAGAGCTGGAGGAGGTGGATGGAGTTGAGGAAGATGATGTAGATGACCCCCAAGCACCGTGGCCAGTAACAGTGGAAATGGAGGCACGGGAGCCCCTAGGAGTCAACTTGTGCAGGATGGCCCGCAGCGCTGCTTATTTGCCTGACTTGTGACAGCCGAATAGTCGCATCGGCAGAGGGAGGACATTGGCTCTTCACCCTATTGGGACCCTCGTACCGGTCCCCCCAAACTGGAGCCTTTTTTCCCCAGCTATTGAGAGGAGACAAACTCAAATACTATAGGGAAATCCTCCGTAATCAGTTGGCCATGCCTATGTGCATGGCATCGTCCCTCCTCTGACAGGTATACGGGGGAGGTTCCTCAGCGCTTCACGTACTTCTGTCGCGGCTGCTGGGGGAAGGTGGGGTGGGTAGGAGCAGTCACCAGCTCAATCCAGTAGTAACTAGTCTGGTGTCACTGATGAGCAGCTTCCTTCACCGCATAGTGAGGAGGGCAGTCGCCAGCGCAAGCAGAGGACCTGGAGCGAGCCCTGAATACCAACAGGTTGTGGCCTCTTGGACAGCACTCACGCAACTCAGTTAGGAAGTTCCGCTGCGAATATTGGGCAAGCCAAACTGATGTGTGGGCCGCAACTTGCCAAGTTTTGCAGTGGTGAAGCTTGGCTCCTGTCCGGCCAGTTGTGTAGGCATCAGAGCGGGTGTTCAGTTTTTACGGCGGGGGAACATCGTTACCCAAGGAGAACTCCGCTTGTCCACCGGAAATGTGGGTGGAACGGACTGACCATTTATAAGCTGAATCAGTCGGTGGATGGCCAGGATTTCCAACACACCAATGCCTTAGGCGTCAGTCTGGGTTAAACTACCTGCCTCAGCCAACTATTCTGATGCGCCACCCGCCCCTGATGCCACACCAACTGCTGGACAAGTTTCTCCATCTGCTACCACCATCTTTGCCAGTGACTGGTATTGCGCCCAACCTCAACACTGTCATTGTGCCACTTTCTAGGAACTCACTGCTGATGCTGCTGTTGCTGTCTGCCGTGACATCCACACTGTTTCATTGTGACACTGTCTGTCCTCATTTGTGCTGCTGTGGCTGCTTGCCACTTGTCACGGTATGTATCACTGTGGCATTGGTGCCACTGCCTGACTCATGCTGCTTGATGCTTGCCGCGTTGACCTCGCTCGTTCAGTCATTGTGCCACTCTGTTGCTTCCTCCTGTTTTGCCAACTCCAGAATGTCCTTGTGCCACTCTCTGACTCAAGCTGCTGCTGTGACTCACTGACTGTGCCTCAAAATCTATCATTGAGCATGACTGACTTCTGCTGCGCAGCCGTGACATACAGTCTCAGTCATTATGTGCCAATTCTGTGGCTTTCCTCCTGGTTTTGCACCTCCAGGTATGTCATTGTGCCTCTGCACTGGATCGCAATGCTTGCTGTTGTCGTGAACATCCACACTGTGTGATTGTGCCACTATGTGGCCTAATACTGTTTTGTCCGCCTCCGAATGTCCATTATGCCACTGTGCCTGATCTCATTATGCTGCTAGCCCGTGACATCAGAACACTGTGTGATGTTGACACTCTGTGGACTAATACTGTTTGCCGCTCCTCCTGAGAATGTCATTGTGCCACTGCTGATCTCATACTTGCTGCCGCCCTGACCTCCTACACTGTGTGGATTGTGCGCATCTCTGTGGCCTTATACTGGTTTAGCTGCCTTTCCAGAATGTACATTGTGCCAGGCTGATCTCATTCTCGCTGCCGCCGTGAACCTCCACACTGTGTGATTGTGGCCTCTCTGTGGCCTAAATATGTTTAGGCCGCCTCCTGAATTGTCATTGCGCCACCGCCTGATCTCATACTGCTTGCCGCCGTGACCTCAACACTGTGTTGAATTGTGCCAATCTGGGGCCTTAATACATGTTTTGCGCCGCCAGTACTGGTCATTGTGCCACTGCCATGATCTCATGCTGCTGCTGTGTGACCATACACACTGTCATAATTCTGCCACTCTGTGGCCTATACTATTTTGCCGCCTCCAGGAATTCATTTTGCCACTGCCTGACCTCGTGCTGCTGCCGCTGTGACCTCCGCTCTCAGTCTCATTGTGCACTCTGTAGCTTTCTCTGTTTGCCACCTCAGAATGTCATTTGCACTGCCTGACCTCATACTGCTGCCGCCATGACTCCGCTCTCAGTCCGATTGTGCCACTTGTGGCATTCCTTCCTGTTTTGCCACACTCCACGGATGGTCATTGTGCCACTCTCTGACCTCTTGATCTGCTGCAGTGACTCACGTGCCGCTGCTCTCCACAGTGTGACATTGTGGCCACTGCTGACCTCATGCTGCTGCCGCCGTGACCTCCGCTCTCAGTCATTCTGCCATTTCTGTGAGCTTCCTCCTGTTTTGCCACCTCCTGAAGGTTCATTGTGCCACTGCCTGTTATCTTAACTGCTGCCGCGTGACCTCCACCACTGTGTTGATTGTGCCATTCTGTGGCCTAATACTGTTTTTGCCGCCTCCAGGAATGTTACCTATTTCCACGCCTCAATTAGTGCACTGCTTGATCTCATAACTGCTGCCGCCGTGACCTCAAAAAAAACCCCCCCCCACTGGGGTGTTTTTTATTTGGGGGGAAATTGTGCCACTCTGTGGCTCTAATACTGTTTAGCCGCATCCTCCAGAATGTCATTGTGCCACTGCCTGATCTCATACTGCTGCCGCCGTGACCTCCACACTGTGTGATTGTGCCACTCTGTGGCCTAATAACAGTTTTGTCAGCCTCCGAATGTCATGTGCCACTGCCAGTAATCTGCATGTGTGCTGTCGGGGACTCCACACTGTTATCGCATTGTGCCACTCTGTTGCCCTTAATACTGTTTTGCCGACTCCAGAATGTTCATTGTGAACTGCCTGACCTCATACATGCTGCCGCTCGTGACCTCCGCTATCAGTCATTGTTGCCACTATGTGGCTTCCTCGTGTTTTGACGCCTCCAGAATGTCTTTGTGACAATGCCTGACCTAATGCTGCTGTGGCTGCCGCCGTCCACCTCACACTCTCTGTCATATGTTGCCACTGAGCTCTCAGCGTTGTTTATTTCCAAGCTTTCGCTGGGCATGACTTTATCAGGCTTTACACTTCCGCTTGAGTTCTTGTTTGCGTCAGTTTTGCCTCTTAGTGCTCAGGAGATATGTTTAGTGTGAAGACAATTCTAAGAGCGGGGCAGTCATCTGTGTTGTCATAATAAAACACAACATTGTATGAAGACCAACCAAGCTCCCATTCTGCATATTTAAGCTTGGCAAAACGTTCTACTGCACCCTGAAGGCTCATGTGCAGCATGGAATTAGCTGCTTATTTAACTCGATTCGTGCCGAAGTAATTCGGAAGCGAAACGGAATTTTGTCGAAAATTCGGGCGAAAGTGACCGTAATCGAATTTTTGGAGAAATTCGCCCATTCTCTAGTCACGACAGAAGCAACAGCCAGCAGCATGAGGTAGGCAGGTGGCACAATGACATTCTGGATGGTGGCAAAAACTTGGGTAGGCCACAGACAGAGTGGCACTAATGACACAATGTGTGAGCGTCACGGCTGCAGCAGCATGAGTAAGTCAGTGACACAATTCACATTCTGGAGGTTGCAAATACAGGAGGTAGGCCACAGAGTGGCACAATGACACAGTGTTGGAAGGTCTCGACTGCAGTCACAGCAGCGCATGAGGGTCAGACAAGTGGCACAATGACATTCGGAGAAGGTGGCAAAAACAGGAGTAGACAACAGAGTGGAATCAATGACACAGTGTGGTGTTCACGAACAGAGCCACAGCAGCAGCATGAGGTCATCAGGCAGTTGGCACAATGACATTCTGGAGGTGGCAAAAAACTGCAGTAGGCCACATGGAGAGTGGCTCAATGGACACAGTGTGGAGGGCTCACCAGCAGCAGCATGAGGTCAGGCAGTGGCAAATTGACACTACTGGAGGTGGCATAAACTGGTGGATGTAGGCCACAGAGTGCTAAGTTGCACAATGAACAGTTGTGGAGGTCACGACGAAGCGGGCATGAGGTCAGAGTCAGTGATACAATCAATTCTGGAGGTTGAAGAAAAACAGGAGTAGGCCACAGCAGTGGCTCTAATCGACACAGTGTGAAGGTCACGACGAGAGCAGAGTGTGGTGCACGGCAGTGGGCACTTTGACAATTCTGTAGGTGCAAAACCAGGACGTAGGCACAGAGTGGCAAAATGACAGTGTGGAGGGACAACGGCACGCAGCAGTATGAGGTCAGTCAGTGACACCAATCACATTCTGGAGGTGGCAAATAACAGGAGTAGGCTACAGAGTGGCACAATGACAAGGCTGTGGAGTGACATGGTGGCTAGCAGCATGAGGTCAGGCACAGTGGTCTCAATGACATTTGGAGGTGGCAAAACAGTTGTAGGCCACAGAGAGGCATCAATGATGAACCAGTGTGTTTGGGAGGTCACGAATAAGCAGCATAGATGAGGTCAGGCCAGCTGGCACAATGACATTCTAGAGGTGGGCTCCAATAAACAGTGTAGGCATCAGAAATGGCACCAATGACAGGGTGGAGGTGACGAGTTGGCAGCAGCATGAGGTCGCAGTGGCACAATGACATTCTAGGCGGTTGGCACAACAGTAGTAGGCACAGAGTGGCACAATGCACAGAGAGTGGAGGTGACGGTGGCAGCAGCATGTGGCTCAGGCAAGTGGCACAATGACATCTGGATGGTGGCAAAAACAGGATTTAGGCACAGTTGAGGCAACAATGGACAGATGAGTGGAGGTGACGGCTGCGGCAGGCGGAAGTAAAAGCATGACTGGTCAGAGAGTGGCACAAGACCACAGTGTCGTAGGTGACCACAGCAAGCAACAAAGCAGAATGAGGACAGAGAGTGCGCAATGACACAGGATGATAGTGGTTGTACGCAATAGCAACAGCTAAGCAGCAGCAGCAGCATTGTGGTCAATAGAGTGGACAATGAACAGAGTGTGGAGGTGGGTGGCAATACTAGTCATGCGTATAAGATGGTGGTGGTTGGGAGAAACTGGCAGCAGATGTGTGGCATCAGGGCAGGTGGAGGCCATCAGAATAGTGGACTGAGGTCAGGTAGTTTGAAACCCAGACTCATTTTCACAGTTTGGGTTGAGGGTATGGCTGATGTAGTCTGACGCCTAAGGCATTGGTGTGTGGAAATCCTGAACGACCACGCCTCCTGATTATTCATCTTGACAATAGGGGTCAGGTAGTTCCACATTTCCCGTGGACAAGCGTGTTTTCTTTTGGGGATAACGATGGCCTCCGCCGCACTGAAGACGCTCTGATTGCACCACCAACCTTACTGGCCGGGGTACGGGACAGCTGTCGCCACTGCATAAAACTCTCGGCAAAGTTGCGGCCACACATCCAGTTTGGCTGCCCAGTAGTCAGCGGTTCTTATAACTGGGGTGGCAGAGTGCTTTCAAAAGTAGGCCAACTGTTGGTTAAGGGGACTGACGCCAGGTCCTGCTGCTGCATGCTGGTGGAGACCCATCCCTCCTCATAGGCGGGTGAAGGAAGCTGCTCATCAGTGACTCCAGACTTAGGTTGCTGCTGATGGAGCTGGTACTGTCCTACCCCCCACCTTCCACAGCAGCCGCGGCAAGTAGTAAGGAGCGCTGAGGACCCATCGTGTCAACCTGTCAGTGGAGGGACGGATGCGACATAGGCAGCGGCCCCCCCCAACTGACATGACGGAGGATTTCCCTGTTATAGAATTTTGAGTTTGTCCTCCCTTTCAATAGCTGGTGAAAAAGGCTCCCAATTTTGGACCGGTAGCGAGGGTCCAATAGGTTGGAGGAGCCAGGAAGTCATTACCTTTCGCCGGAATGGCTGACTATTCGGCTGTCAGTAGCCAGGGAAATCAGCATTGATGCGGGCCATCTGCACCAGTGACTCCGAGGGGCGGCCTGCCAGCATCTCCACTGTATACTGCAAGGTTGCTTGCGGGTCTCTGCCTCGTCTGTCCTCATCTCCATTACCTCCTCCAGCTGATCCTGCTCCTACTCTCTTGTCACCTGGGGTAGAAAATCACTACTCATATCACCAGACATTGCTTCTGCTCCTATGTCCGCCTTCCTCCTCCTCTCACTTCAGTCCCCAGTCGTACTAATGTGGACGCTCGGAGATGTTGTCGACAATCTCTGTCATATGGCCCAGACAGATTTTTCAGCATTGTTCAGGACATGAGCAGTGGAATGAGTTATTCATCCCGTAGTCTAGGCGACTGACAAATAACGTGGCTCCTCGAATGGCCTCAACAAACGGCAGTGGTTCGTATGAGCTGCCACTGGCTGACATCAAAGTTAACAGGAGAGGTATCCTGTCCGCATGGATCATCATAAAATCGGTAATGGCCTTTCTCTGTTCTTAAAGACGGTACAACATGTGCAGGCTGGAATAATCCAACGGGTGGAAACATCGCATATCAGGTGGTGTTGGGGGAAGGCCGTTATGCGGCTGCTAATCGAGGAGGAGTGTTCCTGGCTTTGTCAGAAATGGATGAAGTGCATGCACAGTTTTCCTGGCATTTTCAGGAAATCTATCTGAAGATCGGTGGATGAACTTCGGAACCTTTTCACAACCAGATTGAACCACGTTGGGTGTGCATGACAGGGCGCATGGACCATCCCTCCTCGTGCAGAACGGCACCATGTTACTACCATTGATACCGTCAACCTGTTTCCTATTTGCAGTTGGTGGGAGAAAGCCACAACATCGATTTCTTTGCTGCATAGTGGGAGCAGTTACCTTACCTGTGGGACTTCGTTCGCCGAGGAAAGCGGTGTAGAACTGCGTGACCACCGCTGTGCCCTACCAATGTGTAAGATGGAGCAGTACTTGTGGGAGGCTGTGTGGTGGGTTGAGTGGTGGAGGAGGAGAAGGTTGGAACATTTCGTGCAAGGAGCCGCAGTTTGACAACGTGGTGGAGGAAAGCGCCGTTCCTGTCCAAGTTGGTTGGGTGCCTGGGAGGAAGCACATTTCACCGTGGGTCTCGTATAAAGGAATTGTACTGGCTTGACCGTAGTTACAGCTCCAGCGTCCGCGCTGCCGTGCACTTTGAACAAACATAAGCTCGAAGGACTGGCCTCCTTTGTTTACATATTTATGAAGTGCTGGGGTACTGCCTTTTTGCGAAAAGAAATTGCGGCTTGGAACTCTTCTCTCGGCTCTGCACAAGCCATTAGTTCTACTGAACGGTGCAGAGTCCACCATTGGAAAGGGGAGGGGACTGCAGCACCCCAAACTTGGACCGGAGCATGGTCTGCTTCTTGCACCTTAGGATGGTTGGGACGCTCATATGTTGTCTCTTTGCAAATGCCTGCTGAACGACTGCTGGCGCATGAGTAGCGAGGAGCAAGAGCATCCTGGATCGGGAGCTGTGTCAGAGAAACAGCTCCCTTCTTGCAGAGGTGGTGGAGCCTTGCTGGCTGCAATGGCATGCCAGTCCACTGGCGCATGCTGCTGCTGTTGCTGCGGCGGCCAGGATGGACCCACCAATCTGAAGCACGTTTCTCCAAGGCCACCAGATGGTGACGCTGCATGTGTTGACGCAGGGGCCGTGGTGCCAACGTTAGCTCCCCTGGCAAACGCTTCACTTTTCCTGCCACAGATTCTAAAATATTCCCATTTCGGCTCCTCCGGTGTCTTAGCAAAGAAACTGCACACCGCCGAGTATCTGATTTTGCCGCCAATGCTCTGCACTGAGTGACTACTGCAGCCACTGCCACGCTGAGCCCCTGTGCGCTTACTTTTTGACCTGCGAAGCGGGGATTTTACCCCCGTGGCCGCTGGCTTACGACCTCAACACGCTGCTGCTACCTGCTGATTAACAGCAACACAGTCATTGCTGGATGCATGCTGCCTGACGAGAAGCTGACGACCTCACTCCTGTCGATGATGGAAGCATTGCTTCACTGGACTCCCAATTGCACGGTCAGCTACATCATCAATCAATTGGGTTTTATCGTCACTGCTGTCCTCATCCCGGTCTTGGTAGGACAGAGGCTGGGATCACCCTTCACAACATGAGCCCTCCATTGCCACTCTCCTCATCTATTCTTTGCCGCCTTCTGCAAGAATGAGGGGATATTGGCCCATGTCTTCGCTGCAAGTAGGATACTGACTGCCCTAATCAATTGTTCATTCCTCGCTATATAGTGGTGCTGAGCCCAAGAACCACATAGTAGATCTCTGGGCTGGGAACCGGATGGAAAGAGGAGGGTTTGAGGGACAGGTGAGGGCCGCTGTCACACTCCCGGGCCATGCCAACTAAGGGTTGTGTCTGAGGTTCCCACCGACTCTTGGTTGAGGTTGCAGATCGTCCATCTGGGAGGAAGTGGAAGACCTAAGTCAACCAATCAAGAAACCCTTGGTTGGCTAGTCTAGCAAGTACGGCCGCTAAGATTACAGCGGGCAGTTGTGGCCTCACCGAGTGAGGTGAACCCTGCTAGCGCCGTCCCCTTGCTGTGCTGCCGACCTGGGCCTGCTCAAGGAAAGTTTGTGCCACTTGCCCTCAGGTGAATGAGCCTGCCACCTCTCTGTATGACATTACTGTTTGTTTCTAAATGTACAGGGAACCACTGTTTGATGAAGGATTTCTGTAGATGATAAATACACACCCTGTATTTGACTCCAATGAAACACAGTAACAGATCTGGGGGTAAACCTTGGATATAAATTTGCACTCCAAAAATGGCAGGAAAAATTGATTGTATGTGCGTTTATAAAACTCTGTGTTTTTTACTGAATGTGAAGCACAAACATGCTTTAATTAACCTTCGGATATGAATTATGCTACAGAATTTCCTTCTGTGGCGGTGAAAAAGAAAGTAAGAAAGTTCTTTTTGACTTGAGTACAACTGTGAAAATAACTTAGTTAAACCCTTGGATGTAAATTGGCGTAAAAAAATTGACGAAACCCCACAAACTACAAGCTTTAGTAGCGTGTTACAATGGCGGTTTTTTTACGATACACAACAAGAGAAAAATTAATTAACCTTCGCTTGTGAATTATGCTACAGGAAAATTGGTACTTTTTTTGGCGTGAAAAGACGGTTTTTCTTTTGTCACCACAGCAGAAAAGCAACGCTTTAATTAACCCCTGGATGTAAATTGCGCAAAAGAATTGAGCAGCACAAACTATAGTTTGTAGCGTGTTACAATGGCGTATTTTTTTTACGCTCAATCAAATGAGAAAGTATTTGTAATTAAACCTTCGCTTGTGAATTATGCTACAGGAGAAATTGTATTCTTTTGGCGGTTGGATAAAAGACGGTTTCTTGGAGGTCACCACAGCAGAAAAAACAACGCATATGTTAATCCCCTGGGGGATGTAAATTGTGCAAAAGAATTGAGCAGCCACAAAACTTAATAGCACTTTGTAGCGTGTTACAATGGCGTATTTTTTACGCTACACAACAGAGAAAAATTGTAATTAACCTGCTTGTGAATTATGCTACAGGAAAAATTGTATTTTTTGGCGGTGAAAAAAGACGGTTTATTTTTGTCACCACAGCAGTAAAAACAAACACTTAATTAACCATGGTGATGTAAATTGCGCAAAAGAAATTGAGCAAGCCACAAACTACTGGCTTTGTAGCGTTGTTACATGGCGTATTTTTTACGCTTACAACACGAGAGAAATAAAAAAAATTGTAATTTAACCTTCGACTTGTGAAAATTATGCTACGAAAAATTGTCACTTTGAGGCGTCAGACAGGTTTAAATGAGCTCTATACTTGCGAGTCCAGGAGACAAGGTATAGTAATGTCCAGATTCAAACTAAAAGGGTGGTGAAAAAGACTCACTTTTTCTTGCACTTTTTAATCTGTGGTCAGACAGGTTTTAATGGTCATACTGTAGTACAGAACAGGTATAGTCAATGTCCAGGTCAACTAAAAGGGTTGGTTGACAGACTCCTTTTTCGGGCACTTTTTAATATGGGTCATGCAGGTTTGTGGCTCATTGCTCGTGGCCCAGGACAGGTTCTTAGTCACAATGTCCAGTTCAACTAAATAATGGTGGTTGAAAGACTCCTTTTTCCGGCACTTTTTAATCTGGGGTCATGCAGAGTTTGGGGCATGGCAACTAATCGGGTGACCTCGGCAATTGGGGCCCACAACATCATCAGAGAATCATGCCTGATTCATCATGATGAAAGTCAAATTGATCCACATTATCTGTGGAAAGCCTGATCGCGTTTGTCTGTAATGAGACTCCTCCAGCTGTGCTGAAGGTGATCGCTCCAGATATGACGTGGCTGAATGGGCAGGACAACACCTCTATGGCGGTAGGCGAGTGAACTCGAGCCATTCGTCCATTTTGGATACCCGGAAGGTTATTGGGTCCGGTAAACATATACATAAAATTCGGTTGTTGAGACGCTGATAGTTCGTGACCATGATCTATGCTGGTCTATGTATGTTGGATGTTGTGCCAGCATTGCATGCGTTGGGTTGAGGTGGTTAATAAAGATTGTACAGAGGTCACCATTTTGTGCTTCTGCCACCTTGCCTGCTGCTTATGGCACTTGCACTTCAATGCTGTCACGTCGCTGTGTTGTTCGCCACCGTGACCTTTGGGGAACGTGAAGCAGATGCAACAGAGTTCCAGTTGATCAATCGCAAGGTCTCCATTTCTGCATTGTTACTCTCTCATTTAGGTGGGTGGAAGGAAAGTGCTGAGCTTTGTTTTGTACCGGGGATCCAGGAGGGTGGCCCACCCAGTTAAACTGTAGTTCATTTGGATTGGCACTTAATGCGAGGTTCATGTTGGAGGAAATGGAGCTACTCCAAGCACTCATGTTGAGAGATGGAGCCTTGATTTCCAAGCCTCTGGGTCGAGGCGGCACTAGCCAAACTGGATCTTCCTCATCTTCCTCACAGCCCTGACTTGCCTGAGATGATGCATCGTGAGAGCTGTTGCGCCACCTTGCCCGAGCCCTGGACCCCGAACCAATTGCCTAATGAAGACCGATTGAACAATTGTGATACTGTGGGCCTTGTGGGATTTGTGAGAGAAAGGTCCGATGTCCGCAATCTGTGTCCGCTCCTCCTCCATCGAGGGCGGGACCTGTTGTTTCAGTAGTTGTCCAACAATCGTTCGAAATAGATCACCACAAATGTCATTGCTGGACAAGAGGGCATTGTCCGCACTGGACGCATTTTGGTGGCTTCTTCAAAAATGGCAAGGATTGGTGCAGAAGCTCTTTCACCCGGCCGCATCTATCGGTGGCTCATAACCCCGAGGTCGCCACCGATGCTTGTCGGCCATTGTGTCACTTCGTATTGCGTAAATGGCATTGCGCTGTTTGCCACATCGATGGAGCATGTGTGGAGGGTGGAATTCCAGCGTGGTTGCAGTCAACAATGAGCCGGTTGACGGGGAGTGCTGAGCTGACAGACTGCACGCAGGCCATGCGGGGGACGAGAGCGGGGTTCTTGCGTAAAAGGCGGATGGGGGAGTGCGAAATTAGATATTCGAGCCTTCTTCAGAGGTATGTCCAGACCCCGGGTAGCTCTTTAGAAGAAATGGGTTCTGGATGGGAACAATGGGTTCATACATGTGCCAGGCCAAGGGATGTGCTCTAGGCCTAGCGATTTAAGGGGCCGGCCAGCAGATTTCGACCGTTATCGCTACACCACTCTTGGGGCTCGAGAGCCGTCCACAGCTTCCTGACCTGTGTAGTGGACGGTCTCCAAGAAGATTAATTTCAACACGGCCTGGTCTTTCTCTGGGCACGTGATGCCACCAGACGGACCTTGCGGGGAAAGAAACTCCCTGCACCAACCCTGCGGTTATGAGACGCGTGCACCGAGCTGAGAGCCAACATCACCCCAGAGACATCCCCCAGCATCACCCAGTGAGCTGTCACAGGTTTTAGCGTCCTTGGCCGTTGTGCTTACTAGTGTTCCATGTGTCTGGTGGTCAGTGGTCTTTTCCGGCCACGATGCAGACAACGCGCTTGATATTTTAGATGACACGTGGCTGGCAGGGCGGAGGGGATGGCTTTTCTTTCAAAGAAATGTCTGCTCGGCATTGTTATTGGGGGAGGCAAGGGCCATGACGTGGCGGAACTCCTTGTATCCACCAGAAGGAAAGGCCAACATTTCCAAGGCCAAGAAGCCTTAGGCATGCCGACCATTCAGGTTTTGGGCTTTTTCGGGATGGTTTGGTTTAATAGTGTTTTTCTGCTCCCAAAATGGAAGACAGAAGGCTCGGCCTCGCTAGACGGGCTCTGTACGGCGTGCAGGTCATTCAAAACTGGCGGGTGGAGAAGGGGTAGATGGGTGTCTGGTGGTGTGCTAGGTGGTTCTCGGGCGAGTGGAGGCTGAAGCGGAGGCTCGATCCTTGTCATGACTATGAGAGACATGGGCAGATAGGTGAACGCTTGGTGGTTGCGGAGGAGGAGGAAGTCGGAGACAGAGGGAGTGACAGTGGTTGGAGGCCGGCGTCAGGTCTGGCCTTTTTTGGCCATAGTTGTTTGCCTCCACTTTCCAATCATGCAATCATGTCATGTGGACTAGACATGTGTGGTGGGAGTAAAACACTAAGGTTCTTGCCTCTACTTAGAATGCATTTTACAGCAAAGGCGGCACATGACATCGACTGGGTGAATCAGTAGGCTTGCTAAAAGAAGGCCCATGGACTTGAGAGGTCCTGGACCTTTTTGACGGCGATAAGCGAGGAGTGGGGTTTGCGCTGAACCGTAGTGGCGGAAATTTATCAGCGGACTTCTGCAACCCGCCCTCGCCCTTTTGAGGCGGAACCGTAATGACACTACCCCATCGTCTCTTACATCACTCGTCCAGTATACAAAGCGCTGGAAAGCAAATCTTTGCTGAAAAAGACCACGTTGTATTCCGCAATGTAGTCAATCATCATCATCAACCACAGAGTGACTTCTTCGTCCCTGACATTCTGCATCCAGGAGCTGCGGGCTACAAGCGAAGAGGGACTGCAGCGTTGCCGACCACCGGGGGCATTTTTGCCGATTGGTACCGGCTTCCTTCTAATCCTCTGATGGCACAGTTAATCTGGGCGTCAGGCAGACTAAATCATCCTCTTTGGCCTCTTGATCTTTTTTTAAAATGCCTTTTTGACCCCAACCGCTTTTTTTCCCCCCAAAAAGGTCTTCAGAAAATGGATTTTTCCACAGTGTGGGTTTCAAGGGTTACCCTTTGGGCTTTGGGTTTATGTTTGGGCGGTGTGATGATGCTGAAAGACGAAATTTTTGGCCGTGACTGGGAGGACAAGGAGGGAAGGAAATGCTGGGTGCAGGGTTTAACCCTGGGAAAGGGCAAAATTTGCGACGCTGTTTTTCTGAGATTCAAGGGCCCGGGCCCAGCGATACAGGGGGGGGGGGGGCCGACGGTCCGCAACTGGGCGATCCGCTCCATTTAAAGTTTTGGGCCAAACACTGGGGAAAGGCACTTTTCTTCCCTACCTTTTTTCTCCATGTCCTTCCCCCCCCTTTGTCCCCTTACCACCAGAAATTTTCCCCTCCATGTTCAGAAAAATAAAAAATTTTTAGAAGGGAATGGAAAAAAATTTTGGGAAAATCTCTTATTAAAAGACGGAAAAACAAAAAGCTATTCCAAATTCCCCCAAATTTAAAAACAAAATTGCTGGATTAAAATTTTAACTTTCCCAAAATAGATCTATCAACAAAGCTTTAAAACAAACCAAAAGTGAAAAAAACCCCCTTCTGAAATTTTATACGGGTAAAAAAAGGGATTTTTTGGGGACCTTTCAATCACCTGTGGTGGGCTACAAAAATTTTCTGGGATTCAAATTTTTAACTCAAGTGGGGTCTATCAACAAAACTACTGGGAAAAGTGCAAAAAAAAACGATCTGTAATGTATTCGGGGTAATAAAAGATTTTTTGGACCTATAATTCACCTTGGTGATACAAAAATTGCTGTTTCAAATTTAAATGCAAAGAGAAACTATCAAAAAAGCTGGCCCGGCCCCCAAAATAAAAAGCACGACTGAAATGTATTTTGGATAATTAAAAGGGTTTTTTTTGGGACCTACAATTCACCTGTGGTGACAAAAAAAATTTTCAGTATTCAATTTAAGTGCAAGGGGCCTCAATGAACAAAGCTGTGTGCGCCAAAGTAAAAAAAACGTATCTAAAATTTTTAATTCGGATATTCCCAAGGTATTTTTGGCACCTATAAAACCGTGTGACTTTCCCGGGATTCAAATTTTAAAATTTAAAGGTGGATATATCAAAAAAGGGTGGAAGGGGGGAAAAATTTGGGAAAATAAAACCCCCTTTATCGAAATATAAATGAAAAATAAAAGTGGAGTTTTTGAAACCTAACAAAGGGACCTGCGTTATAAAAAAATTTTGTGTATCCTATAATTTTCGGGCTCCCCAATTATCCGGGAAATTTTTTTAAATTTAAAAAAACTGTTTAAAAAAAACAATTGCAATGTCTACACAAAGTTTTGGGGGAACCTTTACCCAGTATTTCTTTATAGACCTTTTTCTGTGTTCGCCGGGGGCCCCCCCCCTTCGCTCCCCCCCCGTGACTTTTTTAGCGGTAGATGTCCTTTAAAATTCTCAAACCAAAACCTATTTTAAAAACCCTTCCCAAATTTTCAAAATCTAAAAAAAATTGTAAGAATCACAGCTAATAGAAAGATTTTTCCCTCTGTGAAAAATTTTTAAAAAATTTTCGCTGAGTGTTTGGACAAAAGCAGGCGCATGTCCTTCTCCCTTGAGCCTGAGAGACACTGGGGGTAAACAGGAACGCTTTTCTTTTAAAAAGAGGTCATGTGTTTTTTCCCAAGCCAATCGAAACCATACCCATCCCAGCCCAATGACGTCCACACACTTCTCACCCTGCTCTATTCTGTAAGCTAAAATTTTTCGGCCCGCCCAAATGACGGAACCCCAAAAAAATTGGGCGATTTTAAAAAGATGATACACAGATGTTAACCAAAAATTATGCTTTATCTAAAATTTTCGATCAACTTTAAAAACTGTGCCATTTAAACTTTTTTCATAATAATCGCTTAGCACAAAATTGTTACGTCAAATTTTGGTTTTTCCCGGGCATCCTCACCCCGGGGCTTTTTAAAACTTTAACTTTTTTGTTGGGGGTTCGTATTGATTTCCTCCCATGAGAGTGTGAGCTGCCCCTTCACCTCACTGATCCCCTTTTCAGCCCCCAATGGTCCGCCCCCTGGTTTTATCTAATCATGTTTTAGACATTGAGACCCGGGGTAGGTGTCAAATTTTTAGTCGTTAGGGTCATTTTAAACATGCAAAAATTTGGCTGCCTGATTTTTTCTGTTTCAAGGGCCCACCCACCCGGGTTGGAGGATGGAGCAGAATTTGTCGGTTTCTTATTGTGGCCCGTTGTTCTTAGAAGGGTTGGACTGTGACATGATTTCCCGGGTTTGGGGCCCAAATAAATTAGGATAGCTTTTGCAGTAAGAACAATGGGTGATACTTTCGGGGCCCTCTAAAAGAAAAACTCCAGACCCCGCTGAGCTACCCAACTTGCACAAGGAAGATTCCACGTCACTCGGGGGGGACCCTCAGATCCCGTAATATCAACGGGGAAAAAATAATTATACACAGAAGCAGCCAAAACGGGCACCAAAGGTAAACAATGGGCACAGTGCCCTTTAGTCCAGTGCAGGTCTGCGGGCACCCCTCATTTAAGATCTGGGATAATTCAATGTTTGAAGTGAAAAAGATATAGGCGGGCCCCCCCCTATATTCTTTCTGAAAAGCCAGTTTTACCCAAAAGATGTCCCCACAGCCCAATTCATTTTGGCCTCTAGAGCTGGAAAATTGCAGCAGGTAAAACTTAAAAATTGGGATTTACGGGACTCTTTGCCCCCCCTAGAACCCCAAAAGGGTCATTTTGACTCCTTGTTTGTTTTGTTTTTTTTAGAGTTTCATTTGGGGTTATTTATTAATAATTATATTTTTTGAAATTATTATTATTGTGAGTTTCCAACATAATGTTTTTGTTTGTTTTTTTTTTTGCTTTTCTTATTTTTTTTAAAAAAAAAAAACCAATAATTAAAATTAAAACTTTTTTTTCCAAACTTTTTTTTTTTATTAAAGTGCACACATATAAACAAAAACCCTTGAAGAACAAAAAGCAGAGAAAATGTAGGTGGGGGAGCATAAAAATAAAAATATGGCGCAGAATTCACCTTCAAAAACTTTTTGTGTTTTGCTTTTAGGCATTGTTTTTGGGAATTTATGGCAGAAACTTCCCCACAAAAAGATTTTCCACAAGTCTTAAAATTTGCCGACCAAAATCTATTTTCTTGCACTTTTCTTTGATCTGGAAAAATTTTTTTGTTTGAACCATAACTTCTGAGCATTTAAAAATTTGGGGACGTGGAACCCTTTTCCCTATCTGTGACATAAGGACCACTCAACTTTCTCACAAGCGTTTGCAAAAATCCCTTGCTTTGCTTTTTTTTGGGGGTAATCTCCTTAAAAATTATCCTGCATTTATACCCCCCAAAGTCAAGGCATTTTAAAAATCATAAAAACCCATCTCCTTGTGAAAATTTTTCGTGGGGAATATTTTCGTGCCATCTGTTTCCAACATCTACTCCATTTTTTGGGTTTCATTGAAAAACCTTTCCGTTTCGGGGTTTTTTTTTTTAGGGGAAACAGTTGCAAACAAAAACATCTGGATGGAGGGGAAAACTCAAAATACAACTTTTTTGTTCCCTTTTTCCCTTTGGGATTTTACTTTTTAAGTTTTTAAAATTGTCAAATTTTTAAACACTTTAGTTTTTGGTAAAATTTCCTCTTTCTTGATTTTATTTCTTTGGGCACTTCTCGCCTTTTTTTTTTCAGTTTTTCCCACGAGGGTTTTTCCCTTTTGATTTTTTACTGTTTAGTTTAATTTTTACTGAAGAAATTTTTAATTATCGGTTGTAACATTGCCCCTTTTTTTTTCAAAAAGGGTCCAAAAAACTTCATTCCCAATTGTCACAAAAACGGTCCTCAGCAGGGCGTGTTCATTTTTCCCTTTTTTAAGGGAACCAAATTTGCCAATATTTGCTACCCTTTTTTCAACAGCTACCCCAATTTTTTTGGGGGCCCCTTTTTTTTCTGGTTTGGAATGCATGTACTGCGTGAATGGACCCCTAGTTTGCTTGGGAAAATTTCCCTCACCCCACCGTTTTGTAGGGCCGGGTTTGAAAACCCCAAATAAAATTTTCAATAAACCTGTCCCACACAGAAAGAAAAAAGAGCAAACTTGTCCTTTGCAGTCTCTCCGATCGAGTAGATTTTCATCAAATTTTGAAACCTCATAATTTAAAACAAACCCCGGTCCCCTAGCATTGTCGCTTTGCAAAAGGGTATTCCCCAGTCATTACCCCAAAATTTAATTTTAAATTCGAGTGACGGTTCGTGCCAGTTTTTCCAAGACATAGAAAAAATTTTTTGAAGGCCCCAAACTCCTAAACAATGATAAACTTAAATTATTTTTCCCTTTCCCTGCTTCTGAAAAACTTACTTTTTTTTATATGTGTAAATATATATAATCAAAAAAAAAAAACCGGGGGCGCTAAAAGGGGCTATCGAAAATTTATATTTCTTTTTTTTTTTTTTTGGGCGTAATCCTTGGGGCCTTCCCTTCCCTCGAAGAAAAATTTTGGCTGT
Organism: Phyllomedusa bahiana; assembly: GCA_025379985.1. Lineage (NCBI taxonomy): Eukaryota > Metazoa > Chordata > Amphibia > Anura > Hylidae > Phyllomedusa > Phyllomedusa bahiana. Next base: position 62,550 of record JAODAL010018155.1, read on the forward strand.
CATGCCTCCCAGGCAAGTTTTTTCCCCAAATTTTTCAACGGGTTTCCTTTGAATACCCATCCCTGAAATAGTATTCCTTAAGATTCCCCTTTTCCTCGGTGTTTTTTTTGTTTGCTTTCCCTTCGCCCCCATGGGAAAACCTTTGTTCTTTCCCATTTCGGGGAAAGTTTTGCTTTTTTTTTCTGTCCACGACCAGGGGGATGTTAAAGGGGCAAAAATAACTGCATGAGCCGTTTCCCCAGTTGTTGTGTTTGGAAAATATAGGAAAAAAAATTTGGGATGAATTTTTTTAAATTTTTTTTTTTTGTAAGGGCCGTGACACTGGCGGGGATTAGCGGCGGAATATCCCCCCGGTATTCTCCCCAAATGGGCCCCGAAACCTTTCCCGCTCGGTACAGAGGGGTATTTTTTCAAAACCAAAAACCCGCTCCGAACCCCCGGGGCCCTGGAGCCGCTTTTGGGGACGGACCCTGCTTGCGCAAAAGAAAAGCGTGCTCTGCCCCTTTACCAGGGGCTCCAGCCCGGATTGGGAAGCGGGCTTCGGGCATGAGGGGGGCAGGCGGCCTTTTTTGGGGGCAAAAATACCCGGGAGGGCTATTCGCCAAAAAATTCTGCTGTGTGCACGGGCCCTTTAACTCAGTGTGGGGAAAGAAAAAATTAAATACACATAACACTTACCTTCGGATTTTTTTTTCCTTCTGATCTTCAGATTCACTTAAATTTTGTTCTGGGGAAATTTAAATTTTTCATCACTGTCAGAATAAAATTTACATGTTCCTGAAATTGGGTTTCCCTTTTTCATTCCCCCGGTATGGATTGCAAATTACCCAGAATACCCGAGGCTTTATAAAACTTTCTTCTCTCCATTTTCCCTCAAAAATTTCCCAAAAATTTCTTTTATATTTTTCCCTGCGAAAAAAAGAAAAAAGAAAACAAAAAAAGAAAAAAAAAATTTTTTTGGGCCTTTTTCAAAAAATTTAGGGGGGCTAAATAAATTGCCCAGGCAGCAAAAACTATTTTAACAATTCATACCTGTATGATTTTAAAGAGTCTATGTCGCGTCTTTTCTCTTTTGCTCTTCAGCTGAACTGTTTGTAAATTTAACTAAAAAGAATACTGTCCCTGCTAAAACCCTTTGAAAAACACCCCCCCTTCATTAGCATAAGAAAAAGGGGCCTAGAGTAACAAGTTTTTTTTGTTCAATTACACGTAATAAAAGCGGGGTAAAACAAAAGGGAAAAAGGGAAAAAAGTTAAATTAAATTGAAACTACATTTTTAAAAGAACATCAGGGTAAATAAAACAGAGTAAAAAATAGCAAAAAACCCTTTTTAGCAACTTTTTAGTGAAAAAAGGGACCCCCAAAATATAGTGGGGAGTAAAAATGCCCCCCCTTTTCCTTTTTTTCTTGAAAATTTTTTGAAAAAAACCCGGGGAAAATTTTTTTCAAAAAAAATTTATTTATTCTCAAAAAATTTTTTTTCACATCATATTTGGGGAAAAATTTTTGATTTTCAACCCGGGAAATTCTAAAAAATGTAGCCCAAAAGAAAAAAAAAAAAAACAAAGGATAAAAAATGACTCCATCAGTAGTTCTAGTGTTAAATGGGGGAAAAAAAAAACCCGGGGGCAAGCACAGAAAACAAATCCTAAAAAAAATGGTGCGGGTCATTTTTAAAAAATTCCCTCTTTCCTCCCTTTTGGGATTTTAATTTGACATTTAGCGGGTTTTCCCAATTTGGGTTCCGGAACCAGGAGTTAAAGGGATGACGGGAAACTGCTTTAAAAAATTTCTGCCCCCCTTTTCATCCGACACTTTTAAATTTTTTGCAGCACCATGCCAAGGATCCTTCCCCAAACCGGGGGGGTAAAATTTGGGACTGCAGCGCGTTACTTTTCCGGCGTGTCTCTTTTTGGGGTCTCGGGACGGGATCCAGCACTGGAAAACTCTGGAGCAAAATTCCCCTGCCGCCACCCACCTTCCCCCCACCAGCTTCTCCATTTCCTGCGGTAAGGGTTTCTTTTAGAAGGAGTAGATCGCTGCAGTTTAGTCCCTTCTCTCACTAAAACTTGGTTGCTATTTGATTAACATTAGGCACCCCATTCATGCACCCCCGAAACAATGCAGTCTGCTAGGCCTCATTTTCCCCTTCGGGCCCCCCCAAATCTCCAAAACGTAAAAACCCCGTAAAAAAGGGGCAAAATTGGGAAAGGGGAAACTCCACCACCCAATACCTCCCTTAGGATCAGGTGTTAAAAATCCCCTTTTACCAGCCAGAGACCAGGATTAATCAGGATACAGCGGGACCAGATAACACTTCTTACCCCAATGCGTCGGGGCCCCAAAAGGGAAATTCTTTGCCATTTTGATGGAATTCGTACAAACGGGAAAGGGCAAACAAAAAAAAAAAGAAAAAAGCAAATTTTGGATAAAATTTTGGGATAACTTCTTCATTTTTAAGAATGTAAATTCCAAAATTTAAATTTAAAAAGGGAAAAGTAAAAAAACAAGTTTTTCGAAGGCCCCCCCCTTTTTACTGGGGGAACAAATTAAAACCACAAAGATTTCAAGTGGTTTAAAAAGAAATTTGATAAATTTTTATTTGTTCAGGAACAGATAACAAAATTTGATAAAAAAATTTTGCTGAATTTGTATCTAGGTTTCCATTTTGAAAGTTTGGGGAAAATTCTTTGCAAACCTTTTTGAAATGGAAAAGGCTCCTCACAAAAACCGCCCCCAAAAAACTAAAATAAATATTTAATAATAATAATCTTTGGGGCCTTTGAGAAATTGTTTCCTTAATTTGGGTCTGTCATATTTTGAAAGCCCTTTTAAACCTCCGCCCCTTAAACAAAAAACCATGCCCCCCTTTGCCCTGCCCTTTAAACCGCCTGTCCCCCAACCCCGAGTGTCCCTTAGGGATTTTTTTTAACCCCCTACACCCGGTTTCCCCACCGCGGGCAAGTAAAATCGGGGGGTAGCGCCCTTTGGGTTAACCCCCGCCACAGCAAGTTCATCCCGCTTTGCAGGGGGGCCCCGGGGGAAAAACCCAAAACCTACTTAGAGTCTTTTCACTGGGTGGCTATTCCCTTTAAACTTGCGGTGGTCCAGGGGTTCCATCCCGCTGCCCGTGACAAAAAAAGGGAAAGGGGAAAAATGACTTTAATTAAATTCCAAACGAAAAATAACATGTCCCCCATGAAAGGGCCTGAGAAAACGGAAGTTGAATTGGCTAAAAAAATTTGCATAAAAACCGGGGCTAATTTTAAAAATGCAAAATTTGGGTCGGGAATAGGGCAACTCTCCTAGTGCCGTTTTCAGAAAAACATAAAACCCAATTCCGCCCAAAGTGAATGAAAAAAACCCACGTTTTTCAAAGCTTCATTCAAAAAAAAACAGCCCAACAACATACTTGTTTTCCTTTTCAAAAAACGCAAAGCAAAACCCACAGCATTGAAAGACTCGATCCAGCTCAATCTCATGCCAGCCCCAAAATTGGTAGCAATGAGAGCAAAATTGGCCCCAAGGGGGGTCACCCCCCAGGGGGAAGCGACGTTTGGGAAAGAAAAAAAACCCTCCTTTTCAACACAGGTAGGGTGTTTAAACAGACTATATTTAATATAGGAAAATTTATTACATTATTAATTATTTTAACGTTTTGACAACTTTAAAAACATTTAAAAAAAAATACAAAATTACATAAAAAACCCCCTTTAAAAATCACTTTTATAGAAAATTATTCATTTAAAGGTTTCCTTTTACCCCCCCGGGGGTTTTTGGGATTAAAAATGTAAAAAAAACCCCCCCAAACCCTTCTTTTCCCCCAACAAAAGTTGTTTCCCCCCTTTCCCGGATTGTTAACCCTTCAAAGGGAAATTGGGAATTTCAAAAATACCCCAAACAAATTCTGACACCCGGGGCTTCTCTCAGGGAAAATGACGGGCAATACAAAAATTTTTTGATGGACTGTTTTTACTTGAATGAAAAAAAAAACTTTGAATAAACTGATTTTTTCCCTATTCATTTTGGTCGGATTGAAATATTTTTGAGTGTGCCCAGACTGCCACCCCCCCAAATTAAAATTACACATTTTTGAAACCCCTGTTCGCTTAGTTCATCAATAAAATCTTTAATTTTCTTGCTCTTTCATAGAGTTTTTCAACATATGGAGGTTTAAAAATTCCAACGTTTAAAAAGGGTTAAAATATCACCTATTTTGGGAAGAGCCCGGGGCCCTGCCGCTCCCAGTTTAAAGGAGGGTGGCTTGGCGGGGAAAGGGAACCGCCTGAAGTGCATGCAAATTTTCCCGGGCCCTTTTTTTGAATGTCTTGCAGTTTTGGGTGTAAGATTTTGAAAAAACCCCAGATTAACATGTATCCAAAGCGGGGGCATGGCTAGCCCTTCCCCTACGCGGCCCACCAGGGTTCTTTCCATCATTTTTCCCAAGGGTTTAAATTTTTCAGTTGCTGGGAAAACCCCAAAAATCGAGGGCTTCTTGCTGCCCGGACATTTCCTCCCGTGTGTACTTCTTTTCGCCCGGGGGAAATTAATCCTGCCCATTTGGGAATCTTTCAAAAACTTTAAAGGGCCTTTCTTGTTCTTTAATTTTCCCCCCCTTTTGATGAATTTCCCCCTAAAATTTTTATTTATTCCTTTTTCATCAATTTTCCCCCGGGTTAAAAATTTTACCCCTGCCCAATATATTTTTTTCCTTTTCATTTTTTTTCCCCCCTTGTTATTGATTTCCCCGTTAAAAAAATTTTTTTCCTGTTCATAAAATTTTTCCCCTTTTCACATTTCCTGTCTCCCGTGTACCTGCCTTTCTGCTTGTTACCTGCCCTCGAATCTCCGCTCCCTCCCCCTTGACCTTTTTGGCCTGATTTTTTCTATATTTCATTTTACGATTCGGTACCTCACTGCACCAGGCTGCACCGAAAAGCTGGGTCGCCCCCGGGGGGTAGGGGACCTGTAGGACTCACACCGCAAAAGGGTCCTTCTCCCTTTGGGGCGGGTTTCTGGTGCCCTTTTACTTAGCCCCCGCTCCCGGGCATGGCCGCTACCCCCGTTTTTGCGGGGGCCCCGTGGAACCCCCTCCCGGGCGTTACAAGGGAGAAGTGAATACCAAGTTTCCCCCTTTTTCTTTGAAGGGTGCAGACCCCCAAACTTAAAAAAGGAAGGAGCGTACCACCAACTTGGACAGGAGCATGTCATTTCCCTGCTTTTGGGAAAGCTAGACGAATACTGCGGGGCAATGCCCTGGGTTTAAAAAGAAACTGCCCCTGGTAGTGAGGGAAAAATAGCCCAGGGTTGTTTTTCACCCAGGGGTTGGTGAACCCTTGACTGCCGAAATGGTGGGCTTTCCACTGGGTGCTGTTTCTGTTGAAACAGGAGGGAACCACCACATCTGAAACACGTATGGTGACAAAGCAAAAAATTTATGTAGGCGGGTTGCCAAAATTAGGCCCCGGTTTCACGTTTTTACTTTCTGCCCACAGATTGTACTTTAATTTATGTTCCCCTTTTCCTTTTGGTGTCTCGTCAAAAATGGCACACTGCAGAGTAGGTGATTTTAAACCCCCAAAAACCCGCCCCTGACTGGGCTGTTTTCCGCCCCCTCACCCTTTTGAGCCCCTGTGCCCTACTTTTGGGACCCGCAAAGTGGTTGGTTTAAATCGTGGGCCGTTTTTTTTCCCAACCTTCGCACTGCTGCCACCCTGCGATCCCGGGCCCCCACCACCGAAAATTATTTGGGGGGTGCCCACTGTCTGACACGCAGGCTTTCCGTTTCTTCTCCAAAAGAAAATGAAAGAAGCCCCTTTTACACTGTTTGGGCCGGGGCACTCATAGCTTTTCCCTGGCTTTTTAAAAACCCCCAGTATCTGATGAAAACCCCAAATTTACATCCCCCGGCCCAGACATTAACTTTCTAAATGTCCCCAATTTCCCCCCTTTTTCTGTGTCCCCCCAAATCCTCCTTCTTTTTCCTCCCCCTCCCAAAACTTATGTAGGAAAACTAAGCTTCCGGGCCCGGGGCCAAAAGGGTAGAAAGGGGGAGGGGGACCGCTAGGGGAAACCCCTTCCTTTCCCGGGGAAAAGGGGGCACAAGGGGCATGGGGGTGGGCTGAATTTTTTCCCCTTTTGGGGGGGACTTTATGCCTTTTTTTAACTAGGGCACATTACCTTTTTCCCAGGGGCCTTTGCTTGCTTCACCTGGGTCCCCAATGGAATGGAAAATTTGATTAGTGGTTTTCCGTCACCGCGGTCCACTCAAAAAGTGTCGCTGTTTCAAAGCCGGACCACTTTTCCCAAAATAAAACCCCCCCTTTTGCAAATCTTTCATCACTTTTTTGCCTCTTTGCAAGAAGCCGGATTTCTTCCCCACCTCTTTGCGGCCCCCCGTCCTCCCAAAAATTTTGGCCTCACTGTGTTGTGGTGCAGAGGCCCCAGCCCCTAGTAGTTTTTCCCGGCTGTGGGAAGCGATCAGGGAAAAAGGTTGGGGTTTTGGGGCAGGTGAAGCCTCTGACCTTTCTCCCGGGCCCCTGCCCCTAGGGGGTTGGTGAAAAAAAACCCCCCAACTTTTTGGGTGGGGGTTGGGCAATGTTTATTTTGGGGGAAAAAAGGGGAAAGGGCCCAGTGTGTGGGGCAACACATACAGGGTTTTGAAAACCGGGGTTTGTGGGGTCTCAGGGGGATCCTGCCCGGATGTCCCCTTTTTTTTGCGGGGGTTTTTGTGGCGTCTCCAGGGAAAACCTTTTATTTTTGTTTTTTGAAGCTTTGGAAAAGGGTCTTAGCCTCGCTTGGAAATTTTTTTCCCTGGCGCGCCATGACTTTTTCCCCCAACAAATTTTTTGGTCATTTTTTTTCCCCGTAAAAAACCCCCCCCCGGGGAATTTTTGAGTGAAGCGTTTTTAAAGCGGCTCTTTATTTTTGTTAAAACTAAAACAGCATTTTTAAAGAAACCCAAACCCTTCTCCCCATGCTATTTAAAAAATTTGGGCCCCCAATGTTCTTCAAACACCCGACAGGCTCCCCTGCACCAAGGAAAAAAAAGTTTTTTAAAGCATTTCCCCTTTCCCAATTAAAATTTTTTAACTAAAAGTTTTTGGGTTTATTTATGCAAATTAAAAAATAGCACAGTCTGTGAATAGATGCATCCTACCACTAAAATGACATCAACTGATAAACCATATAAACATAATTAAGGACTACATCAATTGTCCCAAAACGTCATGAAAAATTCTAATTGGGTTTTTCAGCTTTTTTATGTAAAAAAAATAAAAATTTTTTAAAACTTTGGGCCATTTTAAGCAATAAAATCACATATTTCAGAATCTGGAAACCCGATCAGTGGAAAATCTTCTGGGGTTTCTAAAAAATCTCTTTTAGTGAAAGCGATTACTTAAATCGTCATCGGGTCGATAGCGATATCGGCAATTATCCAAAAAAATATCCGAAAAACGAAATAGTTTATCGCCGATGACCCATTAAAGTCTTGGAGAGGAAAAAACACCTTCATCCCCTTAAAACCCCCAAACCCGGGATGGGGATACTTGGGAATTTAAAAATCCACAACGCAAACTGTATACGTGCTACATCTTAGGCAAGACAATTTTGGGTTATAAAAGCCCAAAAAAAAAAAATTCCCCAGGGCCATTCAATATTCCCCGTCTTGCAAACCCCAGCATGACCTTAAACCCGGGATTTACCCACCAAAATTTAAAAATTTCCAGAAGGCAGAAAAGATTTTTAAACCCTCTTTTTTCTTGAACGGACATTGAATTAACCGTCCTTTGGAAACCCGCATGAGCCCAAACCCACATGCCCCAATTAAAAAAGGGGGCCGGGGGAAAAAGGGGTTTTTGAACCACCAATTTTTGTTGAAACTGGAAGGCCCTTTTCCTTTTGTTCCACGTAAAAACCACAAACTTGTCTGACCCACAGTTAAAAAAATGCAAAAAAAAAAGGAGTCTTTGAACCACCCTTTTAATTTTAACTGGACATTGACTTTACCTGTTTCCCGGCCGAAGTTTTCCTTTTAAAAAAATGTTGACCCCCCAAAATTTTTAAAATGCCCGGAAAAGGGGTCTTTTAACCCCTTTTTTGTTTAACTGGCATTTAAATATATCTGTCCTGTACCGCGGGAAAACCATTAAAACCCGTCGACCCAAGATTAAAAAAATCCGGAAAAAAAGGATCTTTGAACCCCCATTTTAGTTTCCTGGACATTGACTATACCCGACCTTGGGCCCCAGCATGACCCCAAAACCCGCATGACCCCCCACATTAAAAAGTGCCGGGAAAAAAGGGGTTTTTCCAAACCCCCTTTTTTTTTTTTACTGGAAAAAAAACTAACTGTCCTGGGGCCCCCGCAAAAACCCCCAAACCGTTTGACCCAATATCACAAAATGGCACTATGTATTTTGTAAAAGTGAAAATTCATTTAGTAATTTTTTTTGGGAACTGACATTTGTTTTTAAATTTTTTTAGGGGAAATTTTTTTTTTTAGTTTTACATTAACCCCTTTTATTTTTTTTTAAGTGTGAAAACATACAAAAATTACCCCCCCCTAAGTTTTTAAAAGGATTTTTTTCACGTGTAGATGTGTTAATCCGTTTCCCCACACCCCATAAAGTAATACAAATTTTTCCTAACCCTCCCCCAAAAAAAAATTTTTGAGAAAAACATTTGCCCTCCGGGTTCTGAGCTGATTCACAATTTAATTCAATGGGTTTAATTTTTCCCCAAATCCTTCTTTCCCTTGATTTGGGGAAAAGACTCCCCCGGGGATCAAATGTGCGACTCCCAAATGACTCCAGCCCCGGAAAATTTTTTGCCCCAAATTGTGCAATTTGTTTTTCCCGCCCCGGCCCCCTTTTTCCCCTTTTCTTAACCTTACAGAAATCACCTTTTTTAAAAAAAGATTTTTAGAGAAATTTTGGGAAATCTTCCGAAAAACCCCTAACATGGGAGCCCGTGCGCCCCTCACCAACTGTTAAAAAACGGAGGTCCGGGTGCCAGGGTCAGACTTTAACGTGGGGGGGGTGAGAGCCGGCTAGCGTTTTGTCCATCTTTTTTAACCGCGGTTCAGGGAGCAGGGCCTGAGTTCCCGGGGGTGCGGGTGAAAGCCCCCCGGGTGGCGTTTCCTTTATCTATTAACATGGTAAAAAGCCCTTATGGCGCAAAACAACAAAAAAAAGTCGTGCTGAACCCGATTGCGGGAAACGGAGTGTGAGGTAAGACCTCCAGCCTTTCCCCGTACACAAATCAATACCTTGGGGGAGCGCTTGGGCCCCTCCGTATGAGGGGCGGGCCAATTAGCTTCACTTGGAAAAACTGTTGGGTTTAAAGCTCCCGTTACCCCCCGGGGCCCTTTTTTTTGGCTTTTTTTTTTTCCATTTTTTCTCAACGTGCGGAGGAAATTGTCTCTGTACTTTGGGTTTTCTGTCCGTGCGCTACCCAAATTCCCCCTGAAAAACCAATCTGGTCAAGTTTTCCTGTACCTCCCCTTTTACAATTCAGAGGAATTTTTTTACCCCTATTTTTTTACATGCAAGTTTTTTTTGTTGTTTAATTCTTTTTAAAAAACCCCATTTTTTAAATTTTTATTGGGAAACCCACCCGGGATTTTTCTTCTCTTTTTTAAAATTTTTTAAAAAAGGGTTGTCCCCAATACCGGGATGAAAGCCTTTTTAAAATCTTTCAAAAAACAATTCATTTTTCAATATTTTGTCCATTAACATTTTCCTACCTTTTCCTGTTTCGACAGAAACCCCTCACCCTTGAAACCACACTTGAAAAATTTTTGAAGAACAATGTCGGTTTTTGAAAAAACTTTTTTTTTTTTAATTTGGACCTGTAGTTTTTGGGCCTTTTCACAGCAAAAAAGCCCCCCAAAAATTCAAAAAAATGACCCCTGACCACTCTTGACAATTCGAAGACCAAATGTCTGTTAGGAAAAAACTTTTTTTTAAAAGGACCCGTTAAATGTTGCTGAAATTTTAAAGGCATGAACCCCAAAAAAAATTTTAAAAATGACGTTTTCAGCCCCTGTTAAAAATTGTGGGGGGAGAAATGCCCACTTAAAAGCCACATTTCTGTTCCAAAAAGGAAACCCTGATTTTCAGTTTTATCTCACAGCAACATGACCCCCAAAAAAATATAAATTTTAAATTCTCAGCCCCTAATTTAAAAAAATTTTGATGGGGAAAAGCCACTTTTGAAGCCACATTTCTGTTCCAAAGGACCATGATTATAGCTGTATCCCACGGGGGAAACAAGACCTCCCAAAAACCTTGACAATGCGAAAAATTCTTTTAAATTAAAAATGAGTTAAAAAGGGAAAACGGTGTTGTCATGAAACCTTTGGGGTCCCTTTTTCCGTCTCCTCACAGCAAAACCCAAAATGAACTTTTGGGGAAAAAAAATAAAAATTGCAGTTTGAAATTTAACATTTTAAAAAAAAATTTTCAAGAGGACCCCTTTCTGTTTTAAGAGGAAAGTGAATAAAAACCCGGGAACTAATCGGTTTACCTCGGCAATTTTTTGGGCCCCAACATCCAGAGGGTCCCTGCCTATTCATCTTTATGAAAGTCAAAAAGATTTCCCCATTATCTGTGGAAAAACCGGATGGTTTGTCCCGTAATGGGCTCCTCCAGCTGTGCTAAGGGCCCCCTCAGATATAGGCCCGGCTGGGTGGCAGGACAAAAACCCCTATGGGTTTGGGGAGCGGCTCGGGGGCCTTCGTCCATTTTGGATACCCCGATGTTCCCTTTTTGGGGCCGGAACACATACATAAAAAATCGGGTTTTTGAACCAAATAGTCGTTTTCACCATGATTTAAGCTGGTCTCTGTGTGTTGGATGTTTCGCCCAACATTGCATGGGTTGGTGAGGGGGGTAAATAAAAATTTTCCAAGGTCACCCCCTTAGGGTTTTTGCCCCCTTTCCTGCGCTGCTGCTGCCGTACGGTACATGGCACTCTTTCTGCTGCACGTCGCGATGTTGTTCCCCCCGTTTTCATTTGGGGAACGTGGGAACGGGCGCAACAGATGTCCCAGTTGATCAATCAGCAAGGTCTCCATTTCCCATTTTACTCTCTATTTGGGGGGGTGGAGGAAAGTGCTGTTTTTGTTTTTACCGGGGATCCAGGGGGGTGGCCCCCCCAGTCACTGGGGTTTCATTTTTTAAAGGCCTTAAAGCGGGATATTTTTGGGAAAAAAATGGGGGCTTTTAAGCAACCCTGGAAAGATGGACCTTGATTTCCCCAAACCCCTTGGTCGAGGGGGACTAGGGAAAATGGTTTTATCTTTTTTTCATCTTTTCCCCCTCCCCCTCCCATTCGCGCCCAAAATCTTTCCAAGGCAGGGGCTCCGGGGAACGTCGGGGTCAGGAATACCTCCCCCCTCCGTTCCTCCGGCACACTTTTAACAAAACCCTGACTTGCCTGAGATATTTCACCCCGAGAGCTGATGCGCCGCCCGCACTAGCCCTTGGGCCCCGAACCCCTGGGCTAATTTAAGGGCCGATAAAAATTTAGAAAGTTGGGGCCTTGTGGTTTTTACGGGGGAAAGGGCCTTTTTTCCGCACTTTTGTCCGTCTTTCCCCCTCCGTCGTGGCGGGACCTGTTTATTCAGGGGTGTCCAAAAGATGGTTCCCAAAAATCATCACAATGCCCCATGCTTACAAGGGCATTGCCCAAATGCCTTTTTTGGGGGCTTTTTCAAAAAATGGCAAGGATGGTGCCCGACTCTTTCACCTGCCTCCCCTCCGGTGGCCCCAACACCTGAGGTCCGCCCCTTTCCTTTCTTGTCAGGCCATTTTTGTCCCCTTGACTGGGGTAATGGCCCTTTTCGCTGCTGCCCAATCGCTGGAGCTTTTGGGGGTGGGATTCCAGCGTGTTGCCCCCTCAAAAATGAGGGCGGTTGACGGGGGGACCCAGCTTGACACTGCAACGCAGCCAAGCGGGACGAAGCAGTGTGCGAAGGCGGAATGGAATCAGACCTCGAGCCTTTCCCTCAGCAGGCAGCCAGCCCCGGGTAGCCTTTAGAAATTTTCTGGACGACAAGGTTCATGACATGTCCCAGGAAGGGATGTGCTCCAGCCTACCGATTTTAAGGGGCGGCCAGCATTTCGCCCATTTCGCACCCATTTCCTGGCAAAAGGTCTTGCACCCACCAGCGCTGGGTCCGTTTGGAGAACATCCACACCCCTGACTGTGTGTGGACGGTCTCCAAACAGATTAATTTTCAACACGGCCTGGTTTCCTGGGCCCGTGTGCCACCAGAGGACCTTGGGGGAAAAAAGCCCCGCCCATCCCTGCGGTTTTGAAGAGGTGCGCCCCACCTGAGACCACCCACCCCCAGAGACATCCACCTAGCTTACCCCCGTGAGCTTCATAGAATATAGCGGGCCCCGGCCGTGCTTACTAGTCCCTGTGTCGGTGGGCGATGGGCTTTTCCGGCCCCAGATGAACAAAGCGCTTGAAATTTTTTTGATGACACGTGGTGGGCCCGGGCAGACGGCTTTTTTTTTCAAAGAAATGCCTGCTCAGCATTTGGTATTGGGGGGAGCAAGGGCCATGACGTGGCGGAACCCCTCGTGTCCACCCGAGGAAAGGCAAATTTCCCAAAGGGCCAAAAAACCGCAATGCCGACATTCAGGCTTTTGGCTTTTGGGGGGTTTGGTGAAGTATTTCTTCTGCTCCCAAACCCGGAAGAGAAGGGGTGGGCAGACTGGCCCCTGTTTCGGGGTGTGATCGTCAAATGGGGAAGGAGAAGTGTAGGGTGGGTCTCTGGGGGGCTGGTGGTCTCGGGGGGAGGTGGGGCTGAAGCGGGGGTATCCCGTCATGACTCTGAGAGACATGGGCGCTGGGGAACCTTGGGGGTGGGGGGGAGGGGGAGGGGGGGGGGGGGGAAAAGAGGGTGTGAAGTGGGTTGGGAGGCCCCCCGTCGGTCTGGCTTTTTTTTGGGCCAAAAGTTGCCTCCCTTTCAACTCATGCATTGTGCATGTAAT